>CM060268.1:18444488-18729488 GCA_030684275.1 Acipenser oxyrinchus oxyrinchus
ATAGAGACTCTGGAGTGTGTCACAGTGTCAGGGTATAGAGACTCTGGAGTGTGTCACAGTGTCAGGGTATAGAGACTCTGGAGTGTGTCACAGTGTCAGGGTATAGAGACTCTGGAGTGTGTCACAGTGTCAGGGTATAGAGACTCTGGAGTGTGTCACAGTGTCAGGGTATAGAGACTCTGGAGTGTGTCACAGTGTCAGGGTATAGAGACTCTGGAGTGTCACAGTGTCAGGGTATAGAGACTCTGGAGTGTCACAGTGTCAGGGTATAGAGACTCTGGAGTGTCACAGTGTCAGGGTATAGAGACTCTGGAGTGTCACAGTGTCAGGGTATAGAGACTCTGGAGTGTGTCACAGTGTCAGGGTATAGAGACTCTGGAGTGTGTCACAGTGTCAGGGTATAGAGACTCTGGAGTGTGTCACAGTGTCAGGGTATAGAGACTCTGGAGTGTGTCACAGTGTCAGGGTATAGAGACTCTGGAGTGTGTCACAGTGTCAGGGTATAGAGACTCTGGAGTGTCACAGTGTCAGGGTATAGAGACTCTGGAGTGTGTCACAGTGTCAGGGTATAGAGACTCTGGAGTGTCACAGTGTCAGGGTATAGAGACTCTGGAGTGTGTCACAGTGTCAGGGTATAGAGACTCTGGAGTGTGTCACAGTGTCAGGGTATAGAGACTCTGGAGTGTGTCACAGTGTCAGGGTATAGAGACTCTGGAGTGTGTCACAGTGTCAGGGTATAGAGACTCTGGAGTGTCACAGTGTCAGGGTATAGAGACTCTGGAGTGTGTCACAGTGTCAGGGTATAGAGACTCTGGAGTGTGTCACAGTGTCAGGGTATAGAGACTCTGGAGTGTGTCACAGTGTCAGGGTATAGAGACTCTGGAGTGTGTCACAGTGTCAGGGTATAGAGACTCTGGAGTGTCACAGTGTCAGGGTATAGAGACTCTGGAGTGTGTCACAGTGTCAGGGTATAGAGACTCTGGAGTGTGTCACAGTGTCAGGGTATAGAGACTCTGGAGTGTCACAGTGTCAGGGTATAGAGACTCTGGAGTGTCACAGTGTCAGGGTATAGAGACTCTGGAGTGTGTCACAGTGTCAGGGTATAGAGACTCTGGAGTGTGTCACAGTGTCAGGGTATAGAGACTCTGGAGTGTGTCACAGTGTCAGGGTATAGAGACTCTGGAGTGTGTCACAGTGTCAGGGTATAGAGACTCTGGAGTGTGTCACAGTGTCAGGGTATAGAGACTCTGGAGTGTGTCACAGTGTCAGGGTATAGAGACTCTGGAGTGTGTCACAGTGTCAGGGTATAGAGACTCTGGAGTGTCACAGTGTCAGGGTATAGAGACTCTGGAGTGTGTCACAGTGTCAGGGTATAGAGACTCTGGAGTGTGTCACAGTGTCAGGGTATAGAGACTCTGGAGTGTGTCACAGTGTCAGGGTATAGAGACTCTGGAGTGTGTCACAGTGTCAGGGTATAGAGACTCTGGAGTGTGTCACAGTGTCAGGGTATAGAGACTCTGGAGTGTGTCACAGTGTCAGGGTATAGAGACTCTGGAGTGTGTCACAGTGTCAGGGTATAGAGACTCTGGAGTGTGTCACAGTGTCAGGGTATAGAGACTCTGGAGTGTGTCACAGTGTCAGGGTATAGAGACTCTGGAGTGTGTCACAGTGTCAGGGTATAGAGACTCTGGAGTGTCACAGTGTCAGGGTATAGAGACTCTGGAGTGTGTCACAGTGTCAGGGTATAGAGACTCTGGAGTGTCACAGTGTCAGGGTATAGAGACTCTGGAGTGTGTCACAGTGTCAGGGTATAGAGACTCTGGAGTGTGTCACAGTGTCAGGGTATAGAGACTCTGGAGTGTGTCACAGTGTCAGGGTATAGAGACTCTGGAGTGTGTCACAGTGTCAGGGTATAGAGACTCTGGAGTGTGTCACAGTGTCAGGGTATAGAGACTCTGGAGTGTGTCACAGTGTCAGGGTATAGAGACTCTGGAGTGTGTCACAGTGTCAGGGTATAGAGACTCTGGAGTGTGTCACAGTGTCAGGGTATAGAGACTCTGGAGTGTGTCACAGTGTCAGGGTATAGAGACTCTGGAGTGTGTCACAGTGTCAGGGTATAGAGACTCTGGAGTGTGTCACAGTGTCAGGGTATAGAGACTCTGGAGTGTGTCACAGTGTCAGGGTATAGAGACTCTGGAGTGTGTCACAGTGTCAGGGTATAGAGACTCTGGAGTGTGTCACAGTGTCAGGGTATAGAGACTCTGGAGTGTGTCACAGTGTCAGGGTATAGAGACTCTGGAGTGTGTCACAGTGTCAGGGTATAGAGACTCTGGAGTGTGTCACAGTGTCAGGGTATAGAGACTCTGGAGTGTCACAGTGTCAGGGTATAGAGACTCTGGAGTGTGTCACAGTGTCAGGGTATAGAGACTCTGGAGTGTGTCACAGTGTCAGGGTATAGAGACTCTGGAGTGTGTCACAGTGTCAGGGTATAGAGACTCTGGAGTGTGTCACAGTGTCAGGGTATAGAGACTCTGGAGTGTGTCACAGTGTCAGGGTATAGAGACTCTGGAGTGTCACAGTGTCAGGGTATAGAGACTCTGGAGTGTCACAGTGTCAGGGTATAGAGACTCTGGAGTGTCACAGTGTCAGGGTATAGAGACTCTGGAGTGTGTCACAGTGTCAGGGTATAGAGACTCTGGAGTGTGTCACAGTGTCAGGGTATAGAGACTCTGGAGTGTCACAGTGTCAGGGTATAGAGACTCTGGAGTGTGTCACAGTGTCAGGGTATAGAGACTCTGGAGTGTCACAGTGTCAGGGTATAGAGACTCTGGAGTGTGTCACAGTGTCAGGGTATAGAGACTCTGGAGTGTGTCACAGTGTCAGGGTATAGAGACTCTGGAGTGTCACAGTGTCAGGGTATAGAGACTCTGGAGTGTGTCACAGTGTCAGGGTATAGAGACTCTGGAGTGTGTCACAGTGTCAGGGTATAGAGACTCTGGAGTGTGTCACAGTGTCAGGGTATAGAGACTCTGGAGTGTGTCACAGTGTCAGGGTATAGAGACTCTGGAGTGTCACAGTGTCAGGGTATAGAGACTCTGGAGTGTGTCACAGTGTCAGGGTATAGAGACTCTGGAGTGTCACAGTGTCAGGGTATAGAGACTCTGGAGTGTGTCACAGTGTCAGGGTATAGAGACTCTGGAGTGTGTCACAGTGTCAGGGTATAGAGACTCTGGAGTGTGTCACAGTGTCAGGGTATAGAGACTCTGGAGTGTGTCACAGTGTCAGGGTATAGAGACTCTGGAGTGTGTCACAGTGTCAGGGTATAGAGACTCTGGAGTGTGTCACAGTGTCAGGGTATAGAGACTCTGGAGTGTGTCACAGTGTCAGGGTATAGAGACTCTGGAGTGTGTCACAGTGTCAGGGTATAGAGACTCTGGAGTGTGTCACAGTGTCAGGGTATAGAGACTCTGGAGTGTGTCACAGTGTCAGGGTATAGAGACTCTGGAGTGTGTCACAGTGTCAGGGTATAGAGACTCTGGAGTGTCACAGTGTCAGGGTATAGAGACTCTGGAGTGTGTCACAGTGTCAGGGTATAGAGACTCTGGAGTGTGTCACAGTGTCAGGGTATAGAGACTCTGGAGTGTGTCACAGTGTCAGGGTATAGAGACTCTGGAGTGTCACAGTGTCAGGGTATAGAGACTCTGGAGTGTGTCACAGTGTCAGGGTATAGAGACTCTGGAGTGTCACAGTGTCAGGGTATAGAGACTCTGGAGTGTGTCACAGTGTCAGGGTATAGAGACTCTGGAGTGTGTCACAGTGTCAGGGTATAGAGACTCTGGAGTGTGTCACAGTGTCAGGGTATAGAGACTCTGGAGTGTGTCACAGTGTCAGGGTATAGAGACTCTGGAGTGTGTCACAGTGTCAGGGTATAGAGACTCTGGAGTGTGTCACAGTGTCAGGGTATAGAGACTCTGGAGTGTGTCACAGTGTCAGGGTATAGAGACTCTGGAGTGTGTCACAGTGTCAGGGTATAGAGACTCTGGAGTGTGTCACAGTGTCAGGGTATAGAGACTCTGGAGTGTGTCACAGTGTCAGGGTATAGAGACTCTGGAGTGTCACAGTGTCAGGGTATAGAGACTCTGGAGTGTGTCACAGTGTCAGGGTATAGAGACTCTGGAGTGTGTCACAGTGTCAGGGTATAGAGACTCTGGAGTGTGTCACAGTGTCAGGGTATAGAGACTCTGGAGTGTGTCACAGTGTCAGGGTATAGAGACTCTGGAGTGTGTCACAGTGTCAGGGTATAGAGACTCTGGAGTGTGTCACAGTGTCAGGGTATAGAGACTCTGGAGTGTGTCACAGTGTCAGGGTATAGAGACTCTGGAGTGTGTCACAGTGTCAGGGTATAGAGACTCTGGAGTGTGTCACAGTGTCAGGGTATAGAGACTCTGGAGTGTGTCACAGTGTCAGGGTATAGAGACTCTGGAGTGTGTCACAGTGTCAGGGTATAGAGACTCTGGAGTGTGTCACAGTGTCAGGGTATAGAGACTCTGGAGTGTGTCACAGTGTCAGGGTATAGAGACTCTGGAGTGTGTCACAGTGTCAGGGTATAGAGACTCTGGAGTGTGTCACAGTGTCAGGGTATAGAGACTCTGGAGTGTGTCACAGTGTCAGGGTATAGAGACTCTGGAGTGTGTCACAGTGTCAGGGTATAGAGACTCTGGAGTGTGTCACAGTGTCAGGGTATAGAGACTCTGGAGTGTGTCACAGTGTCAGGGTATAGAGACTCTGGAGTGTGTCACAGTGTCAGGGTATAGAGACTCTGGAGTGTGTCACAGTGTCAGGGTATAGAGACTCTGGAGTGTGTCACAGTGTCAGGGTATAGAGACTCTGGAGTGTGTCACAGTGTCAGGGTATAGAGACTCTGGAGTGTGTCACAGTGTCAGGGTATAGAGACTCTGGAGTGTGTCACAGTGTCAGGGTATAGAGACTCTGGAGTGTGTCACAGTGTCAGGGTATAGAGACTCTGGAGTGTGTCACAGTGTCAGGGTATAGAGACTCTGGAGTGTGTCACAGTGTCAGGGTATAGAGACTCTGGAGTGTGTCACAGTGTCAGGGTATAGAGACTCTGGAGTGTCACAGTGTCAGGGTATAGAGACTCTGGAGTGTGTCACAGTGTCAGGGTATAGAGACTCTGGAGTGTGTCACAGTGTCAGGGTATAGAGACTCTGGAGTGTGTCACAGTGTCAGGGTATAGAGACTCTGGAGTGTGTCACAGTGTCAGGGTATAGAGACTCTGGAGTGTGTCACAGTGTCAGGGTATAGAGACTCTGGAGTGTGTCACAGTGTCAGGGTATAGAGACTCTGGAGTGTGTCACAGTGTCAGGGTATAGAGACTCTGGAGTGTGTCACAGTGTCAGGGTATAGAGACTCTGGAGTGTGTCACAGTGTCAGGGTATAGAGACTCTGGAGTGTGTCACAGTGTCAGGGTATAGAGACTCTGGAGTGTGTCACAGTGTCAGGGTATAGAGACTCTGGAGTGTGTCACAGTGTCAGGGTATAGAGACTCTGGAGTGTGTCACAGTGTCAGGGTATAGAGACTCTGGAGTGTGTCACAGTGTCAGGGTATAGAGACTCTGGAGTGTGTCACAGTGTCAGGGTATAGAGACTCTGGAGTGTGTCACAGTGTCAGGGTATAGAGACTCTGGAGTGTGTCACAGTGTCAGGGTATAGAGACTCTGGAGTGTGTCACAGTGTCAGGGTATAGAGACTCTGGAGTGTGTCACAGTGTCAGGGTATAGAGACTCTGGAGTGTGTCACAGTGTCAGGGTATAGAGACTCTGGAGTGTGTCACAGTGTCAGGGTATAGAGACTCTGGAGTGTGTCACAGTGTCAGGGTATAGAGACTCTGGAGTGTGTCACAGTGTCAGGGTATAGAGACTCTGGAGTGTGTCACAGTGTCAGGGTATAGAGACTCTGGAGTGTGTCACAGTGTCAGGGTATAGAGACTCTGGAGTGTGTCACAGTGTCAGGGTATAGAGACTCTGGAGTGTGTCACAGTGTCAGGGTATAGAGACTCTGGAGTGTGTCACAGTGTCAGGGTATAGAGACTCTGGAGTGTGTCACAGTGTCAGGGTATAGAGACTCTGGAGTGTGTCACAGTGTCAGGGTATAGAGACTCTGGAGTGTGCACAGTGTCAGGGTATAGAGACTCTGGAGTGTGTCACAGTGTCAGGGTATAGAGACTCTGGAGTGTGTCACAGTGTCAGGGTATAGAGACTCTGGAGTGTCACAGTGTCAGGGTATAGAGACTCTGGAGTGTGTCACAGTGTCAGGGTATAGAGACTCTGGAGTGTGTCACAGTGTCAGGGTATAGAGACTCTGGAGTGTCACAGTGTCAGGGTATAGAGACTCTGGAGTGTGTCACAGTGTCAGGGTATAGAGACTCTGGAGTGTGTCACAGTGTCAGGGTATAGAGACTCTGGAGTGTCACAGTGTCAGGGTATAGAGACTCTGGAGTGTCACAGTGTCAGGGTATAGAGACTCTGGAGTGTGTCACAGTGTCAGGGTATAGAGACTCTGGAGTGTGTCACAGTGTCAGGGTATAGAGACTCTGGAGTGTGTCACAGTGTCAGGGTATAGAGACTCTGGAGTGTGCACAGTGTCAGGGTATAGAGACTCTGGAGTGTGGCACAGTGTCAGGGTATAGAGACTCTGGAGTGTGGCACAGTGTCAGGGTATAGAGACTCTGGAGTGTGGCACAGTGTCAGGGTATAGAGACCCTGGAGTGTGGCACAGTGTCAGGGTATAGAGACTCTGGAGTGTGGCACAGTGTCAGGGTATAGAGACTCTGGAGTGTGTCACAGTGTCAGGGTATAGAGACTCTGGAGTGTGTCACAGTGTCAGGGTATAGAGACTCTGGAGTGTGTCACAGTGTCAGGGTATAGAGACTGGAGTGTGTCACAGTGTCAGGGTACAGAGACCCTGGAGTGTGGCACAGTGTCAGGGTACAGGGACCCTGGAGTGTGGCACAGTGTCAGGGTACAGAGACCCTGGAGTGTGGCACAGTGTCAGGGTACAGAGACCCTGGAGTGTGGCACAGTGTCAGGGTACAGAGACCCTGGAGTGTGGCACAGTGTCAGGGTACAGAGACCCTGGAGTGTGGCACAGTGTCAGGGTATAGAGACTCTGGAGTGTGGCACAGTGTCAGGGTATAGAGACTCTGGAGTGTGGCACAGTGTCAGGGTATAGAGACTCTGGAGTGTGGCACAGTGTCAGGGTACAGAGACCCTGGAGTGTGGCACAGTGTCAGGGTATAGAGACCCTGGAGTGTGGCACAGTGTCAGGGTATAGAGACCCTGGAGTGTGGCACAGTGTCAGGGTACAGAGACCCTGGAGTGTGGCACAGTGTCAGGGTATAGAGACCCTGGAGTGTGGCACAGTGTCAGGGTACAGAGACCCTGGAGTGTGGCACAGTGTCAGGGTACAGAGACCCTGGAGTGTGGCACAGTGTCAGGGTACAGAGACCCTGGAGTGTGGCACAGTGTCAGGGTACAGAGACCCTGGAGTGTGGCACAGTGTCAGGGTACAGAGACCCTGGAGTGTGGCACAGTGTCAGGGTACAGAGACCCTGGAGTGTGGCACAGTGTCAGGGTATAGAGACCCTGGAGTGTGGCACAGTGTCAGGGTACAGAGACCCTGGAGTGTGGCACAGTGTCAGGGTACAGAGACCCTGGAGTGTGGCACAGTGTCAGGGTACAGAGACCCTGGAGTGTGGCACAGTGTCAGGGTACAGAGACCCTGGAGTGTGGCACAGTGTCAGGGTACAGAGACCCTGGAGTGTGGCACAGTGTCAGGGTACAGAGACCCTGGAGTGTGGCACAGTGTCAGGGTACAGAGACCCTGGAGTGTGGCACAGTGTCAGGGTACAGAGACCCTGGAGTGTGGCACAGTGTCAGGGTACAGAGACCCTGGAGTGTGGCACAGTGTCAGGGTACAGAGACCCTGGAGTGTGGCACAGTGTCAGGGTACAGAGACCCTGGAGTGTGGCACAGTGTCAGGGTACAGAGACCCTGGAGTGTGGCACAGTGTCAGGGTACAGAGACCCTGGAGTGTGGCACAGTGTCAGGGTACAGAGACCCTGGAGTGTGGCACAGTGTCAGGGTACAGAGACCCTGGAGTGTGGCACAGTGTCAGGGTACAGAGACCCTGGAGTGTGGCACAGTGTCAGGGTACAGAGACCCTGGAGTGTGGCACAGTGTCAGGGTACAGAGACCCTGGAGTGTGGCACAGTGTCAGGGTACAGAGACCCTGGAGTGTGGCACAGTGTCAGGGTACAGAGACCCTGGAGTGTGTCACAGTGTCAGGGTACAGAGACCCTGGAGTGTGGCACAGTGTCAGGGTACAGAGACCCTGGAGTGTGTCACAGTGTCAGGGTACAGAGACTCTGGAGTGTGTCACAGTGTCAGGGTATAGAGACTCTGGAGTGTGTCACAGTGTCAGGGTATAGAGACTCTGCCTGACCGTGTGATGTTGTACATGTTAGAAACAACATTTCAATGGCGCTTTACTTTATACTTTGGGAAGTAGTCTGCACTGTGTATTGCCTGTACTTGAATGGCTGCCTGTAATTTGAATGGCTCCTAACCGCTCTCTCCAGTCTCTACAGTATGCTATGTACTGTACTGTACACCCCAATGTAACTGGAATGGCTCCTGATGGCTCCATTCTCTCCAGTATGTTATGTGCACACGCATTAGGCAGGTACGCTGTTAAGTGAAGATGAAATGCTTTGGACTGCTTAAGGTAAAAAAGTGAATGAGTCCAGGTGCAGGTTAAAGATATTCATAGTAATCAAAAGTGTATCGGGTTATAGCCAAATGTAATCCAAAAATCCGTATAAGGGTCATAGTTTTTGAATGAGGACCCTAAAAAACATAAAAAAATATATTTTGAAGCTAAACTTTTTTTTATTCCGGGCAATGCAGATGAAATAAAGTTGGAATTGATCATTGTTGCAGTGTGCAATGGCTCATATGTGAAATAGAATGTTGTAGTTTGCATGGCTTAAACATTGAATAGCTTGCTTTGTAAAATGCTAAGGGGACAGTCATTTGAAGCTACACTGTTTAATTTGCATTGTCATCAGGAATACAACGATAATTGTTGCAGTGTGTAATGACTCAAAACTGAAATTAATTTGTGTCGCTTGTACAGCAGAAACTTGCAGCAGCTTGCTTTGTACAATGAAAAATGAATGGTTCACTTTCACAAACTTGAAGCAGCTTGCTTTGTACAATGAAAAATGAATGGTTCACTTTCACAAACTTGAAGCAGCTTGCTTTGCACAATGAAAATTGAATGGTTCACTTTCACAAACTTGAAGCAGCTTGCTTTCTACAATGAAAAATGAATGGTTCACTTTCATAAACTTGAAGCAGCTTGCTTTGTACAATGAAAAATGAATGGTTCACTTTCACAAACTTGAAGCAGCTTGCTTTGTACAATGAAAAATGAATGGTTCTCTTTCAGTTATTAATTAGAAATGCTTTGGGTACTTAAGTAGAGTGCAGTGCTTCAGTGAAATATTCTATTAGCAACAAAGAAGAGATTCATTTGAATGAGCTTGCCTCAGATCACAGAAGTGTTGTTTATTATTGCAACGGAAAACAAGTAAAGTCAACCCGGGTCAAAATTACAAAAAAGTAATTAGATGTGCCTATTAACTGTCCCTGGAGAGTTCAGACAGACAGACAGCAGCTGCGCAGCCTGAGAGGCTGCAGTCAGGGAGTGCTCAGGTCACCCCATAGGAGGTGGGTAATATGGGAGAACAAGAGAATGCAAAAACACAGTACGATAACGTAACAGTGTTCAGAATATCTGTATAACACTATGAAGATTACATAATAATCAGGGCCGTAGCCAGCCATGAAAAATTGTGCATTAGTATATATTCTGGAAAATGAAGAAAAAACTACATTTACAGATTTTTTTTATTTTACAGTTTAGCCATGGTGTGCCAATACAATATTACTGTAGGTTCATTTTAGAGGTTTAAGAATTATACAAGTGCAGTGCATTCCAATTAATTGCATACATGATAATTGCATATTCCTGTTAAAGTGAAGCATGTTTCTCAGGAAAATGCACATGCAGTAGATTCCTGTGAATTGCATATCCTATGTGCCTCACAGTTTGCATTTACCCAAAATAAGGAACATACACTTACATTTAACCAGAATAAGGAACATACATTTTCAAAATAAATGTACTTCACAAATGTATGCAATTATCAGGTCTACATATAATGTAAAGTATTACACTGTATATGTTACTGATAATTGCATACGTCTGACTTTTATTTCTGAGCACTCTGCCTGCCTTTAATGTTGTAATTAGAGTCATTAAACCAGCTCAGTTTCTTAATTTAATCATGGAAAAATGATAATGACAAAACAAGCTCAGATATTTTTCTACATATCTATTCCTAAGACCAGTGTTGATCGCTTTACCCTCGCTGCCTGGAGATTGAAGCTACAACAATGAACCGCCCGTTTCATAAAACAAAGACATCACCCTGGCTAAACTCATCAAATAAAATAATATTTGCAATGCTTAACTGTGTTTGCATTAGAAGAGCACTACTTAAAATGCAGAGCAATTCATTTTATTCCCCCTCCTTGATTCTGCACGTTATTCGCTGGAGTAGAAGGAAATCTTAGTTAATCGTCTCATTTAACTTTAATAAAAATAGTCATAAAAAAACAAATTTAAAGGCGGGTACATTCGTCAGAAATAAAATCCAAAACCCAGAAACTCTAGATACAGTTTAAATATCGATATTAAACACAACAATCAAAGCAACTATCTATACACACGACTACCTGCCACTAACGAAAGGGGAGAAGTGGGGGGCTATACAGAGACTTGACATTAGTAAATAGACACAATTTACATACAGTATGACACAAAACTACCATTTTACACCCAATTTCAACTGTGTCTTGATGGCCTATTCACGGAGCTCAATGTTTGGGTCTCTGGACCCAGCTGTGGCAACACCGCAGAAGGCCCCATGCTATGTATAAGACATATTTATGTATAAGTTACAGTGTCTATCGGGGGCAAGCCAACCAAACTCCTACCTAAAATGACCTAATAATATTAAAACCCTGGATCCTCTAAACTATTTGTATAGAATTGTAAAAAGTGCATCTACTGGGTCTGCTAAACTGCAGTTTACAAGCCACTTCCACTATTGCTTTAGCATTGGAATATTAATAAGCTGGGCTCGCTAAACTGCGGGCTACCAGGGGAATTTAGGATTCCTTATTATGAGCCTGATATGTACTTATTTCTAATCTGCATTACTACTTTGCCCCAACTTGTAAAAAAGCCAGTAATAAGCCTTGGCAGCATAAGATTTTGAAGAGCACAGAGGATAGATATCAGCAGGGCTTGGAAATGAATGTATGCACACAATGAGGGATGAGGTGCATTTTTATTTTCCCACGTGTAAGAGAGCCTAAATAAATAACGCTTAGTATGATTTTAACCTCGGCCCGTGCATCGGCTGATTATGATACTAGCTCTTTAACAAAAGATGGGTATAAAACAGGCAGCAGTGTGGAGTAGTGGTTAGGGCTCTGGGCTCTTGACCGGAGGGTCGTGGGTTCAATCCCAGGTGGGGGACACTGCTGCTGTACCCTTGAGCAAGGTACTTTACCTAGATTGCGCCAGTAAAAACCCAACTGTATAAATGTGTAAAAAATAATGTGATATCTTGGTAACAATTGTAAGTCGCCCTGGATAAGGTTGTCTGCAAAGAAATAAATGGTAATAATAATAAAACACATTGCCAGCATTGTTAAGTTGTTACAAATTACAAAGCTTAGTTTAGCTTTTAGATCTGTGTTTGCAGTCCACACCGAGCTGGTGATATAGTTGGCATTGTTTAGTTTGGATGGTTGGCTGTTGATTTCACTGGACTATTGGGACAGTACACACAATCCCATCAATCTTTAACAAGGGTATTGGTAATATCACACTCTGGTGAGCTGCACAGTGCAGAACCTGGAGAATCAGAAGAAGCTACAGTCAGTCCCATTGACTGAAGACAGACCAATGTGTCTCTACAAGGTGCCTCTTATTCAGTTTCACTTCAAAAAGGTATACCGGTACTTCACTGTACATTATTCTGAATGATTTTATATTGAAAATATATTTGATACAGTTCTTGGATAATCATCTTTGGTTGAGAAGCCAAGTTGAAATAATGTTGCAACACAGTTGGTGAGGTCTCACCACAAAGTTTATAATCAATTAGAATTGTATTTACTAAAAAAGATTGAAAAAGGCTGATGATGATGATGATATATACACCACCCACTCGATATATCGTGGGTGTCGGGGTCCAATATAAATCCGCTATATATCGAGGGTCACACCAAATATTGATTTGATGTAGATTTTTCTTCTGTTCACTCACTTTGCATTTTGTTAATTGATAAATATAAACTATTAACATGTCTATTTTTGAAAGCATTCTTACTTTACAGCATTTTTTCACACCTGCCTAAAACTTTTGCACAGTACTGTATATATATATATATATATATATATATATATATATATATATATATATATATATATATATATATAGTCACCTCCAAAATTATTGGCACTCTCGATAAAGATGAGCAAAAAAGAAAGTGTGCTGCCATCCTGTTAGAAGGCAACAGATTATTTTATTATAGTGGTTAAGATTGACTTTCATTGTGTTCCATGGTGTTTATCGCCCCCTAGTGGAGCTTTCTGGTACTTAGAAAGACTGCACGGAAACAGGAAGTAGAGTAGAGTAGTCATTCTGCACGCAGCCAAGCAGCTAAAAACAACGCTACGGTGCAGCGCTTTCAGTGCAGCTGTTTCTTGTCACGCTTCAGCCTCGGAAAATATTTGTTTGTAAGTTCAATTCAAGCATATTGCTAGTGATGATAATATTGTTATTGATAGAATTGCTTACTTATCAATGTTAGTTGGTTACATTTACTGACGCATATTGCCTTGCCTTTCATGTATGCCGTCAGTTGTATTAGTTTGCTCGTGCGTCATGTAAGCGAATTGTAAAACATACTATACTATAGTTTTGTTACTGTTTCTAGTGTAATATGCTCTGTTATTGTGCAGAGGTGTTTGCACATTATTAGAGTAATGAAAGGAGTTGGCTAGTTGCTACTCATATGGTAATTATCTATCTGGTTTGGCGTCATGCTAGACACATGGTACCTTGGCACGTGCTTTGTATTTATGCAACTTCAACTTGAAATGTATAATGTACAGCTACAGTATGTCAATGTGAATTGAATACTAAAGTATGTTCTTTTCTGTATTTTGCAGTTTCACAACATAAACGTTTTCAATATATTCGTTCAAGAAAAGTCACGCCTTGGGAGTTTTATTGAAGACTCAGTTGTTAGCTATCTGTCTAGTTTTGCATGGGAACGCAATTCCAGGGCAGAATAGAAAGTATAAAATAACTAATACCAGTACTGAGCTATATTGTAATTTTCCAACATGTGGAATATATTTGACTTTATTAATGACTCAATGGAATCAACCAAAATTACACATTTCTCAAATTATAAATTTATTTCCAAACAAAATGAAGTGTCACAATTATTGGCACCCTTGTTTTCAGTACTTTGTGCACTCTCCCCTTGTAAGGATAACGGCACTGAGTCTTTTTCTATAATGTTTAATGAGATTGGAGAACACATTGGGAGGGATCTTAGACCATTCCTCCATACAGAATCTTTCCAGATCCTTGATATCCTTCGGTCTGTGCTTATGGACTGCCCTCTTCAATTGAAACCACAGGTTTTCAATGGGGTTCAAGTCCGGAGACCTTGATGGCCATTACAAAATGTTGCTTTTTTCTGGTCAATTAACCATTTCTTTGTGGATATTGATGTGTGTTTGGTGTCATTGTCTTGCTGGAAGATCCACTTGCAGCCAAGTTTCAGCTTCCTGGCAGAGGCAACCAGATTTTTGGCTAAAATGTCCTGGTACTGTGTAGAGTACATAATGCTGTTGACCTTCACAAGGGCCCCAGGACCAGTGGAAGCAAAATAGCCCCATAACATCAAAGATCCACCACCATATTGTACAGTAGGTATGAGAGTCTTTTCTGCACACGCATCCTTCTTTCAACGCCAAACCCACCGCTGGTGTGCTTGGCCAAAGAGCTCTATTTTCATCTCATCTGACGATAGCACCCGGTTCCAATCGAAGTGCCAATGCCGTTTAGCAAACTCCTGGCGCTTACGTTTGTTGGTTGCTCTCAATAAAGGCTATTTTCTGGCAACCCTTCCAAATAGCCTATTGGCATGGAGGTGGCGTCTAATTGTAGATTTGGAGACTTGGTGACCCCAAGATGCAACCAAGTTTGGTAATTTTCCAACTGTGGCCCTTGGATTTCCCTTTGCCTCCCGAACTATCTTCCTCACTGTGCGTGGGGGCAAGATACACTTGAGTCCTCTACCAGGCAAGTTTACCACTGTTCCAGCGGTTTTGAACTTCTTAATTATTGCCCTAATAGTGGTAAGTGGTATATTTAGTTTTTTAGCTATTGTTTTGTACCCATTGCCTGATTTATGAAGGTCAACAACCATTTGTCTCTTTTCATTTGTGAGTTCTTTGCTTTTCCCCATGGTGATGGATGACAAATGGATTTCATATGCGTGTTATCTCATTTTTATACGCCAGTGAAACAGGAAGCCATGGAAGGCCACAATACAGTTCCTTAAGACTGAGATTAATTTAAAGAAGTAGAATGTTAATGCAGATTTAATTTTGTTTGGTTTTATTTATAAGAATCTTTAGGGGTGCCAATAATTCTGACACCTATCTTTATGAGAACATTTTTTATTACTTGTTAATAAAAAAACGTATTCTCTGAGCAATTGGATTAGAATAAAAGAAAATGGTTTTCCCATATATTTGAGCATAAAATATAGCACATTACCTGTGTTGTTTATTTTATACAGTCTTTTTTGCTGATCAAGGGTGCCAATAATTTGGGAGGTGACTATATATATTCTAACTCCATTATAACAATCCCCACCCCCACCCCCACCCGGGACCTAGAGAAATGTTTGTTATACGAGGTTGTTCACTATAATAGGGTTTGACAATGCTGTATAGGGAAGCTATAAAAAAGGCCAACAAGATGCTTGGATATATTGTGAGAAATGTTGAATTTAAATCAAGGGAAGTAATGTTAAAACTTTACAATGACCTAAGGTAAGACCTCACCTAGAATATTGTGTTCAGTTCTGGTCACCTCGTTACAAAAAGGATATTGCTGCTCTAGAAAGAGTGCAAAGAAGAGCAACCAGAATTATCCCGGGTTTAAAAGGCACGTCATATGCAGACAGACTAATAGAATTGAATCTATTCAGTCTTGAACAAAGAAGACTACGCGGCGATCTGATTCAAACATTCAAAATCCAAAAAGGTATAGACAATGTCGACCCAAGGGACTTTTTCGAACTGAAAAAAGAAACAAGGATCAGGGGTCACAAATGGAGATTAGATAAAGGGGCATTCAGAACAGAAAATAGGAGGCACTTTTTTACACAGAGAATTGTGAGGGTCTGGAACCAACTCCCCAGTAATGTTGTTGAAGCTGCTGGATGAGATTCTGGGATCAATAAGCTACTAACTACCAAACGAGCAAGATGGGCTGAATAGCCTCCTCTCGTTTGTAAACTTTCTTATGTTCTTATGTATCAGAATGATGAAGAAATGCCCAAATTGAATTGAACATCTTTATACAGTAGTTCTTTCAAGACAAATTCACACTGATCAACATTTTTTGTCTCCTTTCTAGTTTAAATGCTTCTGAACCTCCTTGAGGATCCTTTCTCTGAGTAGATTGGTTCCCTTTCTATTTAAGTGCAGTCCGTCCCGCCTAAATAGATAGTCCCTGTTGTAGAATGTGGCCCAATGTTCAAGGAAGGCGATTGCACCACGATTTCAGCCATGCATTTAGATTATTTATTTCCAGCTGTCCATGTGGTCCTTTGCAAGGTGTCGGCAGTATCCCAGAAAATACCACAGTTTTGGTCTTGTCTTTTATTTGTTTATTTGTTTATTTAGCAGACGCCTTTATCCAAGGCAACTTACAGACTAGGGTGTGTGAACTATGCATCAGCTGCAGAGTCACTTACAATTACGTCTCACCCGAAAGAAGGAGCACAAGGAGGTTAAGTGACTTGCTCAGGGTCACACAATGAGTCAGTGGCTGAGGTGGGATTTGAATCGGGGACCTCCTGGTTACAAGCCCTTTTCTTTAACCACTGGACCACACAGCCTCCTTTTAATTTCCTTCCAAATTCTCAAATTTCCCACATCATGCAGGTGTCACAGATTACTGGCTTGAAGGCCATGTTAAGTTTTATTTATTTATTTATTTATTTTGTAAGTTTAACTTTAGTTGAGCAACTTTCTTTTTGTTCAAACCTTTGATTTATTTTTGTTATTTGTAAATAAAGCGGCGGCCAGCCGCGTCATTTACTTTAACTGCAGTACTTGCCTGGTGTGTGTTTACCTTCCTGCTTCTGCCTGACGTCACTGCCCAGTCACCCTGTCACAATTATATACAGTACTGTGCAAAAGTTTTAGGCAGGTGTGAAAAAATGCTGTAAAGTAAGAATGCTTTCAAAAATAGACATGTTAATAAATTATATTGATCAATTAAGTAAATGCAAAGTGAGTGAACAGAAGAAAAATCTAAATCAAATCCATATTTGGTGTGACCACCCTTTGCCTTCAAAACAGCATCAATTCTTCTAGGTACACTTGCACAAAGTCAGGGATTTTGTAGGCATATAGTCAGGTGTATGATTAAACAATTATACCAAACAGGTGCTAATGATCATCAATTCAATATGTAGGTTGAAACACAATCATTAACTGAAACAGAAACAGCTGTGTAGGAGGAATAAAACTGGGTGAGGAACAGCCAAACTCAGCTAACAAGGTGAGGTTGCTGAAGACAGTTTACTGTCAAAAGTCATACACCATGGCAAGACTGAGCACAGCAACAAGACACAAGGTAGTTATACTGCATCAGCAAGGTCTCTCCCTGGCAGAAATTTCAAGGCAGACAGGGGTTTCCAGATGTGCTGTCCAAGCTCTTTGAAGAAGCACAAAGAAACGGGCAACGTTGAGGACCGTAGACGCAGTGGTCGGCCAAGGAAACTTACTGCAGCAGATGAAAGACACATCATGCTTACTTCCCTTCGCAATCGGAAGATGTCCAGCAGTGCCATCAGCTCAGAACTGGCAGAAAACAGTTGGACCCTGGTACACCCATCTACTGTCCGGAGAAGTCTGGTCAGAAGTGGCCTTCATGGAAGACTTGCGCCAAAAGCCATACCTCCGACGTGGAAACAAGGCCAAGCGACTCAACTATGCACGAAAACACAGGAACTGGGGTGCAGAAAAATGGCAGCAGGTGCTCTGGACTGATAAGTCAAAATTTGAAATACTTGGCTGTAGCAGAAGGCAGTTTGTTCGCCGAAGGGCTGGAGAGCGCATACCTAATGAGTGTCTGCAGGCAACAGTGAAGCATGGTGGAGGTTCCTTGCAAGTTTGGGGCTGCATTTCTGCAAACGGAGTTGAAGATTTGGTCAGAATTAATGGTCTCCTCAATGCTGAGAAGTACAGGTAGATACTTATCCATCATGCAATACCATCAGGGAGGCATCTGATTGGCCCCAAATTTATTCTGCAGCATGACAACGACCCCAAACATACAGCGAAAGTCATTAAGAACTATCTTCAGCGTAAAGAAGAACAAGGAGTCCTGGAAGTGATGGTATGGCCCCACAGAGCCCTGATCACAACATCATTGAGTCTGTCTGGGATTACATGAAGAGAGAGAAGCAACTGAGGCTGCCTAAATCCACAGAAGAACTGTGGTTAGTTCTCCAAGATGTTTGGGCCAACCTACCTGCCGAGTTCCTTCAAAAACTGTGTGCAAGTGTACCTAGAAGAATTGATGCTTGATGCTGTTTTGAAGGCAAAGGGTGGTCACACCAAATATGGATTTGATTTAGATTTTTCTTCTGTTCACTCACTTTGCATTTAGTTAATTGATCAATATAATTTATTAACATGTCTATTTTTGAAAGCATTCTTACTTTACAGCATTTTTTCACACCTGCCTAAAACTTTTGCACAGTACTGTATATATATATATATATATATATATATATATATATATATATATACAGCTCTGGAAAAAATTAAGAGACCACTGCAAAATTATCAGTTTCTCTGGTTTTACTATTTATAGGTATGTGTTTGGGTAAAATGAACATTTTTGTTTTATTCTATAAACTACTGACAACATTTCTCCCAAATTCCAAATAAAAATATTGTCATTTAGAGCATTTATTTGCAGAAAATGACAACTGGTCAAAATAACAAAAAGATGTAGTGTTGTCAGACCTCGAATAATGCAAAGAAAATAAGTTCATATTCATTTTTAAACAACACAATACTAATGTTTTAACTTAGGAAGAGTTCAGAAATCAATATTTGGTGGAATAACCCTGATTTTCAAGCACAGCTTTCATGCGTCTTGGCATGCTCTCCACCAGTCTTTCACATTGATGTTGGGTGACTTTATGCCACTCCTGGCGCAAAAATTCAAGCAGCTCGGCTTTGTTTGATGGCTTGTGACCATCCATCTTCCTCTTGATCACATTACAGAGGTTTTCAATGAGGTTCAGGTCTGGAGATTGGGCTGGCCATGACAGGGTCTTGATCTGGTGGTCCTCCATCCACACCTTGATTGACCTGGCTGTGTGGCATGGAGCATTGTCCTGCTGGAAAAACCAATTCTCAGAGTTGGGGAACATTGTCAGAGCAGAAGGAAGCAAGTTTTCTTCCAGGACAACCTTATACTTGGCTTGATTCATGCCAATGCTGCCCGATTCCAGCCTTGCTGAAGCACCCCCAGATCATCACCGATCCTCCACCACATTTCACAGTGGGTGCAAGACACTGTGGCTTGTAGGCCTCTCCAGGTCTCCGTCTAACCATTAGACGACCAGGTGTTGGGCAAAGCTGAAAATTGGCCCAGCCAGGTAGGGACCGCGCACTGGCGACGAGGAACCCCACCGGTTTGTCAGGGGCGACCGGAACGACAACCGGGGCACTGGAGGCTGCAGCAGCGGGCAGAGGTCTGCAGCTGGGACCCAGTGCAGTGACGTCCGATCACCCAGGGGGAGCGAAGCAGTGACCAGGGGGAGCGTAGGCGACGTCTGGGAGCAGCGCAACGACGTCTTGGTGTTCGGGAGGAGCGGAGCAGGGAACCAGGTGGAGAACTTTGACCGATTCTGCCGACTCCTGGGCTCTAGGTCTAGTGAAGGGAGGTCCAGGTAAACCAGCCGGGTGTCCAGGAGCGAGGGGCGAGGGACCGCACGCAGCGGTGCCGGACTGGACCGCAGAGGTGGTGGTCGGGGCTGTGGTGGAGGCGGGTTCTTCGCCTCCTCCCCTCTGGGCTCCGGAAGCAGCGGCTCCTCCCCTCTGGGCTCTGGAAGCGGTGGCTTCTCCCCTTCTGGCTCTGGCTCGGGAGACTGTGGAGCTGCCCTTGCCTGCTCCCACTCCTGGAGCAACAGCTCCAATTAGGTTGGCTCCCGCTCCTGCCTCTTCCGCGGTGCCAACCCCATCTCTCTCTCCCATCTCTCCAGCTGCTCCTTCTGAGCAGCGGCATTTCTGTTGATCTGTTCAATTAAATCCATCAAATCCATTTTCACTGGGTCTCTAGGGGTGCCCACACACTCTGACACCATATGTAAAAGATTTGCACCACTCACGGGTTCATGCCCCTTTAAAAATACGACCCAACACACAGGAACTTTGGATTTTCTGCGCGATTGTGCTATATTTTTAATAAACACAAAATAAAATGAAACAAACACAAAACAAAAACCTAACTCCATTTGAAGCACTAACTAAACAGGTATTCCCTGACTAACTCGCAGGATGGCTAAGCCGTTTACCTGGCACCACGACACAAACACACACAGGCTTAACACAGCACTTACTATTTCTACGACTGCTCGGGAGCAGAGCACCTCTCTTCTGCCTCCTTCTACTCAGCAGCCCTGAGACTTCTGACTGCTCTTCTTTTATACCCTGCACCTGGTCCTAATTTACAATTCCCGCCCAGGTGCAGGGGATAATTAAACAATAAAACAGTTAAACAATTAAACTAAACAAAAGGTGCATTTTTACATGTTTTTTTTTTAACCCCCTCCCTGCTGTCTCACACATCCCACTGCTGTTACAATATATATATATTCTCCTCCCTTTGCTCGGCACATGCTATTGCTTTCACCTTTCTCTGGAGTTGGATCTTTCTAACAGAATCAACAAGTCACATGCGTTTACCAAAGCAAATTGAGTGTACCCAGGTGAAGCAAGCTTGTACTGAAAACAACTCTGTGTTCAACTTCTAGAACCATCACTCTCTTTTCTTACTTTGTTTATCACTTTGCTGGTTTTGTAATCATGTTTTAAGTAACTTCTTAAAATGAATTTTATGGCTTGTATTCATAACAGCATTGCGTGTCATTTTGATAAATATGTTTAATTTACTTGTTTAACCAAACCGATCCAATTAAACTCAGAAGCCACTGCCTTTTAACATCCTTCTGGCTTGGTTGCAGCCTCTAAGGTTTCACTCCATGGTTAGAGATGTTAAAAAAGGCTTTACATTGTTACAAGTCAGAATTCGGAGACTCTGAGGTCCTTCAATGCACGTCATATCTAATTAGCAGGTGGATGAGGTCTGCTTGTTATTAAGATGCAGAATGATTTCTTCTTTTGACTCTGAATAATTCTTTCAAAGGGCCTGTAACCTAATTAATCATACTAGCCTAAAGCACTTAATCTTTTGGAGTTTTACATTTAATGCACTGTGATTCATTCTGTTGACTGTGTCTGAGGCAATTCTAGTAGATGGAGTTATACTCACTATTAATGGGCCTTTGTAACAGGAAACTGCACAGCCATTTGTTACAATACAACTGATACATATTATATGAGCCGGTGTATTTATGGGTCTCGTCACTTCAGTTTAACTCTGAAAGCTATCTCTCCACATTATACACCAGTGTAGTACAGAGAGAGGCATTAACTGCTCCACTCAGCCTCCCAGATAAATGTTTCTGTCATTTTGACTGGGTCTGTAACAGATTCTGCCAGGGGTGTTTGGAATCACTGCTCCAATTGTGTTGCCCAGAACAGAAGCATGACAGGCACACTTCCCTATTATCATCTTCTGAAAGCACGTCTCTTGGTCCTTGACTTCCATCATTTTAGAAGCTGTTAGAATAAAGGGATTAACCACAACTGGTGCTGGAGGTCCCCCCGGGAGGCTCATCTGTTAAAGGCACAACCGCTTGCAGTGCAGGGTGAGTCATACAGTCAGGGGAGCGCAGGTTATTAATTCCTGAGAGAGCGTTGACTCTGGCGTTCCTGTGAGTTATTTATTATTTGTTTATTTAGTAGATGCCTTTATCCAAGGCGATTTACAGAGACTAGGGCGTGTGAACTATGCATCAGCTGCAGAGTCACTTACAACAACGTCTCACCCGAAAGACGGAGCACAAGGAGGTTAAGTGACTTGCTCAGGGTCACACAGTGAGTCAATGAGTGAGCTAGGATTTGAACCGGGGACCTCCTGGTTACAAGCCATTTTCTTTAAACACTGGACCACACAGCCTCCTTATGGAGGCAACATTTGCAGGGACAGTCACACCATCACACTACAGCACACCCTACTGGTTAGGCGCCCATCTGCAGGGCTAGCCCTTGTCCTCCAGGAGCCTGTAACTTACCGATATCTGCTGTAAAGAGGTGATTTGCTTGGAATGGGATCAGAGGATGGCTATTGACCTTCAGTTCTCCTGCGCTATTGTAGGTAAGTGCTGACGTGAGGGGACATAACTACATGGGGTAAAATAATTGGGTACATCTACTCTAACACACATTTACTCTAACTGCTCCCACAGTACATTTACTGTAACACTGCTCCCACAGTACATTTACTGTAACACTGCTCCCACAGTGCATTTACTGTAACACTGCTCCCACAGTGCATTTACTGTAACACTGCTCCCGCAGTGCATTCACTGTAACACTGCTCCCGCAGTGCATTCACTGTAACACTGCTCCCACAGTGCATTCACTGTAACACTGCTCCCGCAGTGCATTTACTGTAACACTGCTCCCGCAGTGCATTCACTGTAACACTGCTCCCACAGTGCATTCACTGTAACACTGCTCCTGCAGTGCATTCACTGTAACACTGCACCCACAGTGCATTCACTGTAACACTGCACCCACAGTGCATTTACTGTAACACTGCTCCCGCAGTGCATTTACTGTAACACTGCACCCACAGTGCATTTACTGTAACACTGCTCCCACAGTGCATTTACTGTAACACTGCACCCACAGTGCATTTACTGTAACACTGCTCCCACAGTGCATTTACTGTAACACTGCTCCCACAGTGCATTTACTAAACTAGGAGGTGGGGTTAGTCTTAGGTACAGAGATGGCATATAAAGTATATGAGTGATCATTACAACATGTAAAAAGGGCTCATTTCCCTGTATTTCTAATTTCTAACTTTTTTCTGAGCTACGTGTAGCACAGAAGCCTAAACAACAGATTGTTGTAATCAGACAGGGGCTGCTCTGCAGGTCTGCTTGTAAAGTAGGCTTGATCAGCCAGTGCCTTTATATTAGTAAGCACTAGCACCATCTAGTGCAGTGAGTTGACAGGAAAACAAACGTGATCCAAAGTGGTAGAAAACTGGATGGCGCTGTCTCTTACTTCTATAAAGACACATTGATCTAGCCTGTGTTACTTATATCTATACCAGAACTGAAGAGCAGCTCCGGAACTCATGTGGAAGCATCCGAACACAGACACACATTAATAATAATAACGAAACACACAATATTTGAGTAATTACAATATGAACCACTCAGGATGATTGCAAACGGCATAAAAAGGTAAGCTGACAGTGAAACATAACAACATGAATCATGAAGCTGTGTATTCTTTAATACACAGAATACTGATCAAGCTCCTGTTCCCTAGATCTGGTGATGGTACATTGCCAGTACATTTGTGATATGCGTCGTCCTCCTTGTATTATTACCACTTTCTTAGAACTCGGGTAGTTGCATTATTCATTGGAATTGGCAGCTAATAGCTAATAGCATTATTCATTGGAATTGGCAGTTCTAATAGCTTCTTAATTATTCAGCCTAGCTGTGACAGTTCACTGCTTACAACACTCAGGACATCAATGAAGTGTTTTCTAAGTATCAAAACAAACATGCTCCAAATCCATTGCTTTGATTTTCTTGTCTGTGGCAGATATTTATATTCCTGATAAGCATCTAGGAAGTAGAATGAATGGAAGGCATCGAGTTCTGATGTAATAATTTATATTACATTAGAGTAATTGTAGCTCACAAAATAATTCCTTAGATCTTACCTGTTTTGAACTTCCATCAGCCACATGGTCTCAATGTACAATTCTGAAAGAAGCATGTGTTATATAGCAAGTGTGGATTTGAATTTTAAAACATAATTTCTGGTACTAAACTAGGTTGAAGAAAGATGTTTGTTTCTTTGTCTTATTTGCAGTATATCTGAACTTCCTGGGGTCACCTCAGCAGTGTCGTCTGAGTCATGTGACTGGTTGAACGCATGCAAACAGCTGATTAGTTAATAAAAAGACAGATGCCATTAAAGGGGTAGGGACAATTTCACCCTTTAGGTGAAATGACCTAGGAAGTGCAAGCCAGTGGGAGGGAGGCTGTGTGGTCCAGCGGTTAAAGAAAAGGGCTTGTAACCAGGAGGTCCCCGGTTCAAATCCCACCTCAGCCCCTGACTCATTGTCTGACCCTGAGCAAGTCACTTCACCTCCTTGTGCTCCGTCTTTCGGGTGAGACGTAATTGTAAGTGACTCTGCAGCTGATGCATAGTTCACACACCCTAGTCTCTGTAAGTCGCCTTGGATAAAGGCGTCTGCTAAATAAACAAATAATAAGACAGTCTAAAAGCATAGATGCAAACTGATACTTTTTTTAACCAAGTGTAGTACCAGAAATCATGTTTAAAAAACAAACATGTTTACTATAACATGTGTTTCTTTCAGAACTGTACTTTTAAGACATATATAAGAAACTGAAGTATACACAAGGTTGGTGTAATTATTCTCTTATTACAATCAGTTTAACTAAACTCTATTCCAAAGCAGGCAACTCTAACTTAAGAAATTATTACTTATATCCATACCCTTCAGCATTGCCTCTGTATGGTGCTGCTCTATCCTTACCCTTCAGCATTGCCTCTGTATGGTGCTGCTCTATCCATACCCTTCAGCATTGCCTCTGTGTGGAGGTGCTGCTCTATCCTTACCCTTCAGCATTGCCTCTGTGTGGAGGTGCTGCTCTATCCTTACCCTTCAGCATTGCCTCTGTGTGAAGGTGCTGCTCTATCCATACCCTTCAGCATTGCCTCTGTATGGTGCTGCTCTATCCATACCCTTCAGCATTGCCTCTGTGTAGTGCTGCTCTATCCTTACCCTTCAGCATTGCCTCTGTGTGGAGGTGCTGCTCTATCCTTACCCTTCAGCATTGCCTCTGTATGGAAGTGCTGCTCTATCCATACCCTTCAGCATTGTCTCTGTATGGAGGTGCTGCTCTATCCTTACCCTTCAGCATTGCCTCTGTATGGTGCTGCTCTATCCATACCCTTCAGCATTGCCTCTGTATGGTGCTGCTCTATCCTTACCCTTCAGCATTGTCTCTGTATGGAGCTGCTGCTCTATCCATACCTTTCAGCATTGCCTCTGTGTGGAGGTGCTGCTCTATCCATACCCTTCAGCATTGCCTGTGTGTGGAGGTGCTGCTCTATCCATACCCTTTAGCATTGCCTCTGTGTGGAGGTGCTGCTCTATCCTTACCCTTCAGCATTGCCTCTGTATGGTGCTGCTCTATCCATACCCTTCAGCATTGCCTCTGTATGGAGGTGCTGCTCTATCCATACCCTTCAGCATTGCCTCTGTATGGAGGTGCTGCTCTATCCTTACCCTTCAGCATTGCCTCTGTGTGGAGGTGCTGCTCTATCCATACCCTTCAGCATTTCCTCTGTATGGAGGTGCTGCTCTCTCCATACCCTTCAGCATTCCCTCTGTATGGTGCTCCTCTATCCATACCCTTCAGCATTGCCTCTGTGTGGAGGTGCTGCTCTATCCATACCCTTCAGCATTGCCTCTGTGTGGAGGTGCTGCTCTATCCCTACCCTTCAGCATTGCCTCTGTATGGTGCTGCTCTATCCATGCCCTTCAGCATTGCCTCTGTGTGGAGGTGCTGCTCTATCCATACCCTTCAGCATTGCCTCTGTATGGTGCTGTTCTATCCTTACCCTTCAGCATTGCCTCTGTCTGGAGGTGCTGCTCTATCCATACCCTTCAGCATTGCCTCTGTATGGTGCTGCTCTATCCATGCCCTTCAGCATTGCCTCTGTGTGGAGGTGCTGCTCTATCCATACTCTTCAGCATTGCCTCTGTATGGTGCTGTTCTATCCTTACCCTTCAGCATTGCCTCTGTATGGAGGTGCTGCTCTATCCTTACCCTTCAGCATTGCCTCTGTGTGGAGGTGCTGCTCTATCCATACCCTTCAGCATTTCCTCTGTATGGAGGTGCTGCTCTCTCCATACCCTTCAGCATTCCCTCTGTATGGTGCTGCTCTATCCATACCCTTCAGCATTGCCTCTGTGTGGAGGTGCTGCTCTATCCATACCCTTCAGCATTGCCTCTGTGTGGAGGTGCTGCTCTATCCCTACCCTTCAGCATTGCCTCTGTATGGTGCTGCTCTATCCATGCCCTTCAGCATTGCCTCTGTGTGGAGGTGCTGCTCTATCCATACCCTTCAGCATTGCCTCTGTATGGTGCTGTTCTATCCTTACCCTTCAGCATTGCCTCTGTCTGGAGGTGCTGCTCTATCCCTACCCTTCAGCATTGCCTCTGTATGGTGCTGCTCTATCCATGCCCTTCAGCATTGCCTCTGTGTGGAGGTGCTGCTCTATCCCTACCCTTCAGCATTGCCTCTGTATGGTGCTGCTCTATCCATGCCCTTCAGCATTGCCTCTGTGTGGAGGTGCTGCTCTATCCATGCCCTTCAGCATTGCCTCTGTGTGGAGGTGCTGCTCTATCCATACCCTTCAGCATTGCCTCTGTATGGAGGTGCTGCTCCATCCATACCCTTCAGCATTGCCTCTGTATGGTGCTGTTCTATCCTTACCCTTCAGCATTGCCTCTGTCTGGAGGTGCTGCTCTATCCATACCCTTCAGCATTGCCTCTGTGTGGAGGTGCTGCTCTATCCATACCCTTCAGCATTGCCTCTGTATGGAGGTGCTGCTCCATCCATACCCTTCAGCATTGCCTCTGTATGGTGCTGTTTTATCCTTACCCTTCAGCATTGCCTCTGTCTGGAGGTGCTGCTATATCCATACCCTTCAGCATTGCCTCTGTATGGTGCTGCTCTATCCTTACCCTTCAGTGCCAAACAAAAGAAGCTGCTGTTCTTGAAAGTGTATAAGTGGAAGTTACAACAACATCAGGGCCTGGACCTGTGCATGTCAGCAGCCTGGAAACATGTGAACCAGCATGAGAAATATATCTCAGTGGATAACACTTTTCTTCAGGGGCAATGCTAAAATCACAATGTGTGTAGCAATGTGGCGGTTCTTAACCCTGATATTGTTCTGTGTTTATTGTGTATTATTGTCAGCTCTTGGCACAGCAGGTGCTGAAGTGTTTCAGGCTGTAAAATGTAATCAAGCCCAGGTGAATTCAGGGGGCATTTACCACTATTACCAGGCTGAAGTCATTTTTCTTTAACTTTATTCAAATGATCATCATATACGGGGAGTACATGCAGTTCTGGAGTACTTCATCTTAATTAAAGGAAGTTACATTGATATCAAACTGATTAATTGATCAGATGAGTACAAAAGCTGAAAGATGTCAATGTGTAGGCTTCTTCATCCTGGTACCACTACCGTAGAAGTTGTTGTGGGTGAGATGCAGCCTTTTCTTTTTAATTCTTTGTGGGATTTACAGTTTGCATTTGGTAGTACCACAAAAAGACACGGTTGGTGTTTTATGGGGAAGAGCTATTCAAGAAACTGTAACAAACATAAATCTACCTTTAGCTACATTAGTCTCAGATGCAGTTTTAAAGAAATACATTTTACAGCTAACAAGAAATACATTATAACAACCACAGTTTCCATTCCAGTTTCTAACTATACATTTGGTTTCCTCGTCCAGTTGATGAAGTCTGTTAGGAACACCGGCACTTCCTGCAAATGCATTGCATCACAGAACAGCCTGTTACACGCCTCCCCTTGTAACCAGATATGAGACGCTAGTGTCTTAAGCACAATGCAAGAGAGCCAGGCTCGCCTGAATTCGTGGGTATAGAGCTGTCAAGCTTCCTGACTGTGGTCAGAATCCGTACTGGCAGTGCATCACAGAACAGGCTGTTACATTAAAGTGTTACAGACCCCCCCTGCAGTGTTCACAAGAAGAAACACTTTACTTTACTTTGCTTTATCACATATTGTCCTTATCGCAGCAACACATTTTGCAACATAATCCTGACTGTTTGATATTATTATTCACACATCATAGGTAATTCAACTAAGAAATAACTTTTTTTCAACTTGTACTCAGAAATGTTCGGCAGAGGAAAAGATCCTTTGATGGGAACAGAAAAGCAGCATTGTTGCAGGAGGGAGCGTAATTTCGATACACTGCAGGAGGGACTGTGATCTGGATACACTGCAGGAGGGAGTGATCTGGATACACTGCAGGAGGGGGAGTGTGATCTGGATACACTGCAGGAGGGAGTGTGATCTGGATACACTGCAGGAGGGAGCGTGATCTGGATACACTGCAGGAGGGAGTGTGATCTGGATACACTGCAGGAGGGAGTGTGATCTGGATACACTGCAGGAGGGAGTGTGATCTGGATACACTGCAGGAGGGAGCGTGATCTGGATACACTGCAAAGTTTAGAAGAGGAATTATTTTTCTCCTGCCGAATGCTTTCGAGTAAATGTTGAAAAGTGTATTCCCCAGTAGATTTATTTAAGAAGAAATAGTTCACTACTGACATTGACCTGTGGAAGGTTTCAGTAAATGTTAAAGATTGCATCATGTCTTACTCAGTGAGTATCCAGAGAATCCATCATCAGGCCCATCGGATCCACAGCCAGATTGGGAGCGACCCAGCCCTACGGAGTAGCCTCTGTGCTTTCGACTTCCTGAACGCGAGCCTCTGCTGCTGCCCTGCTTTAAACCCTCAGCTAGAAAACAAGGGCAAAGGGGGTGGGGGGGGAACCAATGCAGCGTCTGCTTTAACCATGAACAAACATGAACTCTCCCTTCTACAGTCTGCACTGCCAAAGTGTTCATCTTCTTTAGCATGTATTATTCAGGAAACTTTTCTGCTGATGTTTGTTTAACACATTCTTCAGTTTATTTAATTTAATTCAACAATAAGGTCATACTATAAGAAACCAAGTAGACAAACGGCCTGTGCCTTCTTCAGTGTAGTGCACAAGAAGAAAGCTCTAGCCTAAGGGTATGTTTCTTCCAGTTTTACATTCGAATTGTGATTGCGCATTAAAAGCTTTGCTTTTCGACTGACTTGCACTTCCTGGGTCAATGCACCTGGAGGGTGAAACTGTCTCCACCCCTTCTCTGGCTTCTTTCCTGCCAATAACTAATAGTCTGCTTCCCCTATTGACTGACATGCTTTCAGCCAGTCACATGCTTTGACCCAGAAGACACTGCTGGGGTGAAATGACCAAGAAGGTAAGGCAGTAACAGAATTCCTGGAAGGCAAGGCCAGCAAACTGAGAATGTAGTGCAGTACCAGATAATAAGGATAGACCATAACATCAGATAGACAGCATATATGGTACATTCTGATTCCTGCATTTCATCCAATTAATTATATGTAGTCTATAGATATGTAATACAGTATGTATGTGGATAAGCAAATATCCACAATTACAATAACATATTAACATATTTAATCTATGAAGAAATATATCTAATGATAATAAAATAGACGCATAGTTATAAAATAATAAAATATTATAGCTAACTTAAAATCTGCAACTGTTTAAGAGCTGGAAACAAGTAAAAAGGACTAATTAAGCAAATTATCAGTTCAATTAAGGGCATTTAATCCTGAAATTGTCAGTGAAATGAAATGCGACAGCGTTTACCAGTTCTGGGAAAAACATGGAATGAGATTCCCAGTTCTCACTGTCATTGCTGTCAGGTGCTTAACAGTACCAGTAAACAGTGTTGATGCAGAATTAAAGATCATTTTCTGTGTACTTTGGGATGACCGGCCCTCCACAGAAGCATCAAACCTCTCAATGTACAGCATGTTGTATCAGAATAAACAAAGGTAAATTAACTGCAAACTGTACCACAGCAGAAAGAACTTCAAACATTATTTTTTAAAGGTATGTAAAACCTACAATTTTTGTATGCTGTCCTGTAGAAAACCCCAAATGTTATGTAAAATGAACATTTCTGTTTATAGTTTATACGCTGTGAAGCTTACTGATTTACAGGATTAAAACTTGAACCTGATGTTGTGAAAACCACAATAAATAAATAAATAAATATTTAGATTAATATATAAATATTTATAGGTATATTGTATTTTTTTTAAAAATACTTGAATTTTCATCCCTGTGACTTCACACACCATTTCTCCCTTCCTCAGTGATTTTGAACAAATTTACAGTGACTGCGCCGTGATTTTTAGTACAAATTTCTGTGACAAAATCCCAGCCGTAATCATCATCTACAAAGCACAGAGGGTCAGTTAAAAAGGTGTTTTCCCAAAAAAATTATTATTTCACATCACACACATCCAAAAAAATCATTTAAAGATGGGTGATTGAAGAGAAATAATTTCAACTTGCCATTTCAGCTAGTCCAGTCTAGATTGTAGCTCTGCTGGCTGGCTAAGCAGATCTTTTGTACAGTAAATGTCTCAGAATGGTTCACTGCCTGGGGCAAAACCTGCACTGTCCATGTGTTCAGCTTCTTTAGCATGTATTATTCACACACAACTGTTTTAGAGTGATATTTATGTAACAAATTCTTTACTTTAATGACTAATAAACCCTACTGAACTCTACTGAATAGACTTTTAACACTAAGGTAATGCTACAAGTAGACAAACATGTCGTGCTGAAGGAGGCCCATTGAGCGTTTTGAAATGATGGAAGACTTTAAGAATTCAATGCATGTCATTTTGTGAACAAGGTTTTTAGTCACAACAGCCTCACCTGTGTTGGAGTACTCAATACATGTTGGCAGGTATTCATTGCTGTCCAGATCTATTGGTAGAAATGCTGTGTGTTTACTGATTATGTTACATGCTTTGCTGGTGTGAATGGCATTGAGCTGGTATCTCCTTCCAGAACCTGAGGAAACAATATTAGTTTTCAGATTTTATATTAGTTGAAAACGAGAGGAGGCCATTCGGCCCATAAATGTTCATCCAGTTCCTGATCGTTGAAGACATTCATAAGAGCTCTATTGAGGTCACAATAAGGCTTTAAACTTCTGAGTTTTAAAAACTGAAAAATGATATACAAAGGGAAATGATAACACCAATAAGAATATATTGTTTTAGATAAGAAGGATATGGGGATACATGATTGAAAGTCAACCCAGCCAAAAGACTAGAACCAGAGGACACAGTTTGAAATGAAGTGGAGAGTATGGGATGCAGAACCACTGGGATCCTTTAAGACTTGACTTGAATTCTGGGATCAATCAGCTACTAGAGACTGGATGAGCCTTGATGAGCCAAATGGCCTCCACTCGTTCATAAATGTTCTTACATGCTTCCTATTCCAAGTAGCTCTCATGTATCAGACTAAGACAGTGGATTTGGGTCCTCACCATGTTCTATTTCACATTCTTCATCTGCCATCTGCTCAAAGTCTCGTATGATGGACCTCGCCGCCAGGTGATGGAATGTTTCACTCCACAAGTCTTCCTGCAGGGTCTCCTCACGCAGTCTCGCCTTTAAAACTTGAGACACATCGAACGCTACCTCCCACTGGACAGGCTTCCCACATAGCAGCCCTGAGATCACAGCCTTGCAGTCCTGTGTGGAGCGCTCCGTGTCCGGGGTCAATGCTTCCAGAGACCACTCCATCTCATACATCCGATGGTGTAAACTCTCTGGAATAATAAAGGTGTTCATCAAGGAAACAGCAGATAATAAAAGGTACATCCCTTTTGTCCACTGAATAAAGGGAAAGACAAAATTAAATGTATGCACAGGGCATTCGGATCCTGAAAATGGTAACACTACAGTGCACCATAATATGCTATGATTGTGTTCAGTTTTACTATATTAATTACATAAGTACTGCTGATTGCTAGTTGAAACACCACTGTAATAAACCTTTGTGTAACATTTCTTTGCAATTGGTTTGTATTTCATCATATAACAAACACTTATTTACACGCAAAATTTACTTTTATTTAAAGGCTGTTTTAATGGATTGAATTAAGTTTGATATTCACTTTAGTGAATCTGGTTTCAAAATGTTTAGGAATGTAGAAACTCAACTGGACTATTTGAAAAACAAATTAGATTTGTTCCTTAACATAAAAGCATTCTCACACGTCTATTAGAACATATGGCAATGTGACACAGGAAGGAGAGGAGACTCAGCGCTTTCATGTAACATTTAACATTGGGCTTGATTCTCAAAGCTATTTACTCAGAAGTGTCATTGGCATAATTCTTTGCGAATGGAAAAACAAACCCAAAGAAGTTGGCAAACCAGAAATAAGCAACTCATTTAGGGACAAATAGTCTTTAGTCTTTTTTGCAACTGTTTTTTCTCCATTCAGAACACAATTGCAATGTTGTCAATTAAAGAGCTTTGAGAATATAGTCTATTGTGGCAAAATTAGCCTCATGAGTCAAAATGAAAACAAAGTTTTGAAAACAATATGGACAGTAAAACAGTGAGATTTGTGATAATATTGCCATTCTAATTCAATTTAAGGAAATACATTAAAATTCTTTGTTAATATCCCTTTTCAGCAGGAGTAATTCCAGTGCGTTTGTGAGTGTTCTCACCTTGGTCTCCACAGCTGCTCACTGATGGGCTGTCTGTTGAAGACCTGGACCCAGAAGCTCGCTCCTCCTGCCCCATGCTCTTGGCCACAGCTTGCAGGCTGGCTTGTAGCTGGGGCACGTCCAGCTCCTGGCTCAGGGAGACACAGTTCTGATGAAGTAACGATGGCCTCCGTCCACTAGGGGCTCGGGCCCTTGCAGAAGATGTGTATTGATTTAGCTGTTACAAAATTAACAAAAAACAACAGCAATTTAATCCACATGCATGTCAAACCTGGACTAGAATGAATCTGAGCTGCAAATCTACCTCCCAACCTGGGAGGGCACTAAGTAAGGTTGGTGGTACGCCTTCAGAGGGATGAGCTGACTTGATGATAGGACGGAACCGGAAGTCAGCCATCTTGGGAAAAGTAGCTGCGGGACTGCTGACCGACTCTATTGTGATCAGCTGTGTTGCGTGCGGTGATTGGATTGAGCGTGGTGCTGTACTGATCACAGGGAGGAGTTTAACAGAACTGCACTGGAGCATCTACCCCTGCACACGACCACAACCCATCCCTGCACTGGAGCACCAACTCCTGCACACGACCACAACCCATCCCTGCACTGGAGCATCTACCCCTGCACACAACCACAACCCATCCCTGCAATGGAACATTTACCCCTGCACACGACCACAACCCATCCCTGCACTGGAACACCTACTCCTGCACACAACCACAACCCATCCCTGCACTGGAGCATCTACCCCTGCACACGACCACAACCCATCCCTGCACTGAAGCATCTACTCCTGCACACAACCACAACCCGTCCCTGCACTGCAGACACTACACCTGCACACAACCACAACCCATCCCTGCACTGCAGCACCTACCCCTGCACACAACCACAACCCATCCCTGCACTGGAGCATCTACTCCTGCACATTACCACAACCCATCCCTGCACTGGAGCACCTACTTCTGCACATTACCACAACCCATCCCTGCACTGGAGCACCTACTCCTGCACACGACCACAACCCATCCCTGCACTGGCGCACCTGCACTGCCTCACCACCTTAACCCGTGCTTGTGATAAGTGTGGATTATTATTTGTTAAAACCTTTTGTTTTGGAACTGCAATTCCCATGTCCCCAATACCCTTGCTGGTCGAGGGGATAAGTCATTCTTGTAAATAGAAAATAAACAAGTCCTTCTTGTTACTATATCACTGTGTAGACATTGACTTTCTCCTGCACCACCACTCCCATCCTGACACCGGGATATAGGGTGTCCCCATTCAGAAGTATCTCCAGTTCATGAAGTACTGTTATTCACCCTGCAGTGTGCAAAAAGGTTATTAACTCTCAACACTGTAAAATAGCAGGTTTTTTCAAAACCAAACGTAGTACTGCTTGTAGTATAATGCATGTCAGTTTCAACTCTCTGATCTGTACCCTCACTACTTTGGGATATGGATTTGGTTTTTTGGTCCCGAAGTAACTGATTTGGTAGAGAAACTATTCATAAGTTTGGTTGTTAGGTGAGTCTAGATCAGACAAGCATTTAATACCCTATTTAAACTGGAAGTAGCTTTAAATGTCATTTTCATTTCTTATTGTTTAGTAAAAATCATGCTGAGTAGTTATAAGAATAATATTCTTTATTTTATATAGCGCCTTTCATAGTAGACCACCATCACAAAGCGCTTTACAAGATACGAGACTAGGGTGTGTGAACTATGCATCAGCTGCAGAGTCACTTACAACAACGTCTCACCCGAAAGACAGAGCACAAGGAGGTTAAGTGACTTGCTCAGGGTCACATAATGAGTCAGTGGCTGAGCTGGGATTTGAACCAGGGACCTCCTGGTTACAAGCCCATTTCTTTAACCACTGGACCACACAGCCTCCTAAATGGGTTCTGTTGCTTCAATATTGAATTGAATTAAATCAGCCAGGCTTTGAGTTGCATTGAGTTTGTCCAAGAGTTTGTCTGGAGAATCCTTCTTCATTCCATTCAAATCATGAGACAATGTAACCTCCAACTCTGCCAGCCCGCCCATTCTCTCTGTCTATATAGATGTAGAGCAGGTGGGGCTGGCAGGGTCACATTGTCTATATGCATGTAGAGCAGGTGGGGCTGGCAGGGTCACATTGTCTATATAGATGTAGAGCAGGTGGGGCTGGCAGGGTCACATTGTCTATATGCATGTAGAGCAGGTGGGGCTGGCAGGGTCACATTGTCTATATAGATGTAGAGCAGGTGGGGCTGGCAGGGTCACATTGTCTATATAGATGTAGAGCAGGTGGGGCTGGCAGGGTCACATTGTCTATATAGATGTAGAGCAGGTGGGGCTGGCAGGGTCACATTGTCTATATAGATGTAGAGCAAGTGGGGCTGGCAGGGTCACATTGTCTATATAGATGTAGAGCAGGTGGGGCTGGCAAGGTCACATTGTCTATATAGATGTAGAGCAGGTGGGGCTGGCAGGGTCACATTGTCTATATGCATGTAGAGCAGGTGGGGCTGGCAGGGTCACATTGTCTATATGCACGTAGAGCAGGTGGGGCTGGCAGAGTCACATTGTCTATATGCATGTAGAGCAGGTGGGGCTGGCAGGGTCACATTGTCTATATAGATGTAGAGCAGGTGGGGCTGGCAGGGTCACATTGTCACATGGTTGCAATGGAATGAGGAAGGCTGTTCATCCCAGAATGTTGGATTCTCTGAGTTACTCTTTAAGCAAAGTTTGGAAACAGTACAGTTTTTCTAGATTTAACTTAGAAATTAGATTTTAATTAACTTCCTTAATCAGTCTTTAATAAAGCCATTGCTGCAAAATGTCAAAAAGTGATGGGCAGTCAGACAGGAGATTATATACCTAAACTTAAATTGGATCCCACAGACTCCTCAATAATCAATTCTGTCTGACATTTTTAATATTAATTTGTAAAACATGTAATGGTAACGCTCTCCTAATTAAGATGACCTCGAATTGATATCCTAAACACGTCAGAGCTTGAGTTCTTCTTGACATTTAAACTAATTGCAATTTTTATACATTAACTTGTTAACATGGACTTGTTCATCCAGTGCTATTCAACATTATTAAAATCTCATTAGGCTTTATACCATTCTGCTGTTGTGGAAGAACCACTGAGTCCACATTTTACCAATGATGTTACCAAGGGTAGCAATGTTGTTTCTCTAATTACCCTGCAAAGCCCTCTACCCAGAGTGAAAAACTAGGACATTTTTGGTTTTCAATTAATTAGCACCATAGCAACTGTGACGCACTTCAAATAACTGTATATAATAACACAATCATAATTACAAACTTAAACATAGGGTGTACTTATTGCAGATCACAATTCATTGCTTTCTTTCTATTGTCACCTGACCAAAACATGGTAAATGTACAAAACGGCAGGTTACAAAAATATGATCAGTTTTTACTATTTCAAAAAGATTGAAAAAATAGTTAAAAACAGCCGTGGTCCAGGAAGTTAAACAGAATATGAATTAATAAACACATACTCAGAATTATTAAACAAATAATCAATAAGATTGTTTATTTTATTTCTGAATGGCACCAACACAATGTAATACATTAGTGTGCTGTCAACTTGCTGAACACTGCTAAAGTTCTCTTCTTGTATATGTCGTTTCAATGTTCCAGCCAGGTTCTAAAGGAGTAATTGTACTCCTGGGTTTAATCAAACAAGAGCTGGTATGAGCAAAGCTCTGGACTGCTTGGAAGACCTTTTAACTCCACCTACTCTTTCTCTATATATACTGTACTGAGTCGGTGGGACTGGCAGAGTTGAAAGGTCACAATGTCACATGACTTGGTGGAATTGAGGAAGTCTGCACAGATTTAGAGAACAATGATAACTCAGTATTGATTAAGAGCAACAGAACCCAGAGCCCCAGAATGGCTGCATACACTGTGATATGTTAAGGGAATGCAGCACAGAAATGAAAAGGACATTTGAAGCTTCTGTAAACTGTTTATATGTTTGCTTGCTTTATACTGGACTAAATCAGTGTGATAGAGAGAGAAAGGATCAATGCTGTAAATCTCCCTCCCGATTAGAAAGGGCGCTGTGTAAGGGGGAAGGTATGCTGCCTCCTAGATCTGCCACCTCGGTGGTAGGTGGAAACCGGAAGGTGACCATATTAGGAGGGGCGCGTAGCTGCAAGTACTCAGGACTATTCCATTGCAGTCAGCTGCGGGGCAGCCCTCTATTGGAGAAACCACGGTGACGCGTTGACTGCAGGGAGGAGTTTTCTGGGTACAAAGGGGAAGCAGCTACGTCAAAACCTCCTCTTGCGCTGAGAAACTAGAACGACTGGCCGGAGCTGGTGTTTGTGTGTTCTATTTTGTATTACGTGTTTGTTTGTGTTTGTCATTAGAGGAGCAGGAGGACGGGAGGCTGTAGCCGTGGAGACAGCACTTACCCCAGAGCACGCCCTCACCACAGAGCACAACACAGCACAGCGCACGCACCACGATCCATCGAGGAGAAGAGCACAGTTTCGTGCACAGAGGATTGTGGTTTAAGGAGTGTCTTTTGTTTACTTTTTGAGTCGGGACTGGTTGTTGTTTTACCCCAATATCATCGCTGATAGCGGGGTATATTAGTATTTTTCATTTGGATTATTTTATGATATTTTTGTTAATTATTAAAAAGGATTATTCTTTGGGAGACAACGGTCTGGACATTTCACATCTTTTGCACTGCACCATTCATCCTGTCACAGTTGGTGTTCAGAAGAGGGATTCGGGATGGACGCCGCCGCGTTGGGAGCAATATTGGAGGCACAGGAGCGCAGACATCAGGATGGAATGGCGGCCATGATGGAGCAGATGCATGCCATGTTTCTGGAGGCCAATCGGGGGGGAGGACCGGCGATTGAACCAGCGCCACCCGTACCAAGGATAAGGGTGGTGAAGATGTCGCTGGAGGATGATCCCGAGGCCTACTTAGTAGCCTTTGAAAGGCAGGCTACGGCAGCACAGTGGCCTCGGGATTGGTGGGCTACCCAGTTGGGCCCCAATCTCATTGGGGAGGCCCAGGCAGCCTACCAAGCCTTGACAAATGAAGACTCAATTACGATCGAGTGAGGCAGGCCATTCTCCAGCGATTAGACATCACTGAAGAAACCCACCGTCGCCGGTTCCGGGAATACCAGCGACCCCCAGGACTGCGACCCCGCGTGGTGGCGCAACAACTGGTGGACCACATGACCTGGTGGCTCTGCCCCAGCACCAATGATGCGGAAAAGGTGACTGAGCTCATCGCGATCGAGCAATTTGTGAGGGTGCTGGGGCGGACACCCGGAACTGGGTCAGTCACCACCGTCCCACCACGCTGGATGCGGCAGTCAGATTGGCCGAAGGATACGAGGACGCCCTGCCTACCGCTCCAGTGGTCACCCTACCTGCTCTTGCCTCCAATGGGCCGCGAGCGGCGGCACCACCACCAACACCACGCTTCACCCCCACCACCCACGGACCAGCACTGCAGCGTCACCCCATGGACGGCCTCCCTCCAACACAATGGAGAGCGAGGGCGACCCCCATTGGGGTAAGAGCAGAGTACCCCTCCCCGCTGCCAAATCGGCAACGGGACACGCAGGCTCCGTGGGCACCCTTTTGCCCCACTTGTTACCGGTGCCAGGAGGTCGGTCATCTGGCACGGAACTGTCCGGCGGCCATGAAATGTGGGGTGACCTCCCATTATGTCCTGACAGCACCAGGTAAGTCCAGGGGTAATGATTGGGAGGGGCCTTGTATTGTTAATGTATGGGTTGGTGATGTGAGCACCCACGCATAAGTGGACTCAGGATGTGGGCAAACTTTGATTTTGAAAGCTCTATTGAAGGGGGTACCTTGGTGGTCACGGGGGGTTGTGGTCATTTCCTGTATCCATGGGGATAACAAGGACTACCCCCTCACCAAATTAGATTTGACAGTTGGATGGCATACCCGTCGTGTAATCGTGGCTGTGGAAGAAAAGTTACCATATCCAGTTATTTTAGGTCGAGACTGGCTGCATTTTGACAGCATGATTTATAAAACGGTAAAGCCAGTCTCCGGTAAGACCATGGGAGCAGCAGGGGAAGCTATTGGGAACATTTTTCCACTGCACACTGATCTGTTCCATTCCTGATTTCGTCCGAAAAAAACAAAGAGAGAGCGGAGGGTTGAAAAATGGGAAGGAACATTAATGAAACAAGGCTGGGGTTTGGTAGGGGAAACTTCAGAATCGGTCAAATGTAAGGGTAAGGGGATTGGGACTCAGTGTGACCTGCGGGGACAGGTTACTGAGACCCCCAGTGCTGAAGCTACTTTAGCTCCACTCGATATCCCGAAATTCTGGGACCAAGATGTGGACCTAGCATTGGAACAAAAGAACGATCCTTCGCTGGTACACATCTGGTACACATCTGGGGGCAGGTTCGGTCTATCGAGGGGAAGGATGTAGAGGATAGCCGGCTGCTTACATATCCCCACCACATTATTGTCGGGCACTTACTATATAGAGTATCCCAAGCCACGAGCACAAGCCAGATTGTAACACAACTACTCGTTCCTCAGTCTTTTCGACGTGAGATCATGTGGTTGGCTCACGATGTCCCCTGTTCGGGCCATTTAGGTATCGATAAGACTCGGGAACGAATATTGGCTCGATTTTATTGGATGGGAGTTTTTAGTGAGGTGGCGCGATATGTAGCGGAATGCCCGGAATGCCAGCAAGTAGCGCCGGGGCGGGTTCGCCCGGCCCCGCTGGTCCCACTGCCCCTGATCTCAGTTCCCTTTGAGTGCATTGCTATGGACATAGTGGGTCCATTGAGCCAGTCTGACTCTGGATATACGCACATTTTGGTAGTGGTGGACTACGCGACTAGATATCCAGAGGCAGTACCATTGAGATCCACTAGTGCTGCAGCAATTGCCAGAGAGCTAGTACACATTATAGCGAGGGTAGGGATTCCAAAAGAAATCCTCACTGATCACGGAACCAACTTTATGTCACAATGTTTGAAAGAATTATATAAATTATTGCAAATTAAGTCCATTCGAACCTCTGTTTATCATCCGCAGACGGACGGTTTGGTGGAACATTTTAATCAGACTTTAAAACAGATGCTGAAGCGGTTTGTCAACCAAGAGCAAAAACATTGGGCTAAGCTCCTCCCCTTCTTGATGTTTGCAGTGAGAGAGGTGCCTCAGAGCTCGACCGGGTTCTCTCCCTTTGAGCTCCTGTATGGGAGACAACCACAGGGGATACTCGATCTTGTGAAAGAAGGGTGGGAGGAGCAAACAAAAACTTCCAAAAATATAGTGAAATATGTAATTATGTTAAGACACCGCCTTGAATTGGTTGGTCGTTTGGCACAAGAAAATCTAAAACTAGCTCAGCATCGCCAGGAGCAACAGTACAACAAACAAGCACGAATTCGGACCTTTCGGCCAGGTGATAAAGTACTGTTGCTACTTCCAACCTCATAATCTAAGTTGTATGCTAAGTGGCAGGGGCCATATGAGGTGATACGGGAAATTGGTAAAGTAAATTATGAAATTAGACAACCTGATCGCCGGAATAAGACAGAAATCAATCACGTTAATTTGCTAAAACCCTGGAATGAGAGGGAGGCCCTATTTGTAGCTGGTGACAGTTTGGAAGAGGATTTTGGTCCCACTGTCAATCCACCAGCTACAACTCATATTCCGATGGGGGAACAGTTACTTCCGGATCAGAAACAAGAGCTCTACCAGTTAGTGGAAAGGTTTAGTGATGTTTTCTCTGACTTGCCCGGCAGGACTAATGTTATTTCTCATGCTATTATTACTCCACCAGGGGTCAGGGTCCGGGAGAGACCATACCGGATCCCAGAGAGTCGCAGGGTTCCTGTTCGCAAGGAGGTGGAGGATATGCTCGAGCTTGGAGTCATTGAACCTTCCCGGAGCGAGTGGTGCAGTCCTATTGTGATGGTGGGCAAGAAGGACGGCTCCACTCGGTTCTGCGTGGACTTTCGAAAGGTTAATGCCATCTCCAGGTTCGATGCATATCCAATGCCCCAGGTGGATGAGCTCCTCGACCGACTGGGTAAGGCGTGGTTGATTTCGACCTTGGACCTGACGAAGGGATACTGGCAGATTCCACTGACTCAGAGCTCGAAAGAGAAAACTGCTTTCTCTACCCCAGATGGCTTGTTCCATTTCCGGACCATGCCCTTCGGGTTGCATGGAGCTCCCGCCACCTTTCAGAGACTGATGGACCAGGTCTTAGCTCCCCATCATCAGTATGCCGCCGCGTACATTGATGATGTGGTGATTTTTAGCTCCACCTGGAAGGAGCATATTGTTAGAGTTTCAGCCATCCTCCAGTCTCTGAGGGAGGCAGGGCTAACAGCCAAGCAGGGCAAGTGTGCATTTGGCAAACAGGAGACCCAATATCTTGGCTACATTATGGGTAATGGCCGGGTGAGGCCGATTGCCTCCAAAGTCCAGGCGCTGGTGGAGACGGCGATCCCGAGAACCAAGTCACAGGTGAGATCGCTACTGGGGTTAGCCGGCTATTACACCGATTTATCCCCAGTATGCCACCATAGTTAACCCCTGGTAGATATCACCCAAAGGCTGCTCCAAAAAGTTAAATGGACAGGGCCGTGTCAGGAGGCATTTGATTTGATCAAGAAGCGACTCTGTCAAGCTCCCGCTCTGATTTCACCAGATTTCAGCAAAGAGTTCATCTTGCAGACCGATGCCTCCCACATTGGTCTGGGGGCGGTCCTGTCCCAACAAGTTGATGGGGTAGAACACCCTGTTATTTATTTGAGCAAAAAAATAGCTCCTAGGGAGATTAACTACTCCGTCATTGAGAAGGAGTGTTTAGCCATCAAATGGGCTACTCACGCTCTTCGCTATTACTTGTTGGGGCGTTCTTTCTCTCTTATCACTGATCATGCTCCTTTAAGGTGGTTACATACAATGAAGGACAATAACGCTCGGATAACTCGGTGGTATCTAGCGCTGCAACCCTTCCACTATACAGTGAAACATCGTGCGGGTAAGGAGCATCAAAATGCAGATTTTTTTTCAAGGGAGGGGGGACCATTGGGGAATGTAGAGTTGGCCGAGTGTTCCTTCGGCATCACTCTGAGGGGTGAGATATGTGATAGAGAGAGAAAGGATCAATGCTGTAAATCTCCCTCCCGATTAGAAAGGGCGCTGTGTAAGGGGGAAGGTATGCTGCCTCCTAGATCTGCCACTTCGGTGGTAGGTGGAAACCGGAAGGTGACCATATTAGGAGGGGCGCGTAGCTGCAAGTACTCAGGACGATTTTATTGCAGTCAGCTGCGGGGCAGCCCTCTATTGGAGAAACCACGGCAACGCGTTGACTGCAGGGAGGAGTTTGCTGGGTACAAAGGGGAAGCAGCTACGTCAAAACCTCCTCTTGCGCTGAGAAACTAGAACGACCGGCCGGAGCTGGTGTTTGTGTGTTTTATTTTGTATTACGTGTTTGTTTGTGTTTGTCGTTAGAGGAGCAGGAGGACGGGAGGCTGTAGCCGTGGAGACAGCACTTACCCCAGAGCACGCCCTCACCACAGAGCACAACACAGCACAGCGCACGCACCACGATCCATCGAGGAGAAGAGCACAGTTTCGTGCACGGAGGTTTGTGGTTTAAGGAGTGTCTTTTGTTTACTTTTTGAGTCGGGACTGGTTGTTGTTTTACCCCAATATCATCGCTGATAGCGGGGTATATTATTATTTTTCATTTGGATTATTTTATGATATTTTTGTTAATTATTAAAAAGGATTATTCTTTGGGAGACAACGGTCTGGACATTCCACATCTTTTGCACTGCACCATTCATCCTGTCACAATCAGTTATTCATAAAATTTTAAAATGGTATCACTGTTGCAACTCAATGATCTAGACAGGATGATATGACACTTATGGATTTGAAGTAATGATCAAATATCCATCAGTATTTTCAAAGAATATTCAAATATGAAACCATGTCTGTCCCAGAACTACAATGCATGAGAAAAACAAGCAACCTTACTGAGAATTTTTACATGGTCCAGCCGCTGGCCAAGTGAAACATTATGGGATTCTAGGTGCTACAAAGGAAAAGCAGGTAAAGCATTGTTCTGAATTCCTTCTCTTCCAGGAGTGGGCAGCTCGTTTTCCTGAGCTGTGTTTCCATGTGACTTTGAGACTCACCTGTATATCAGCTCCCCACTGAGAGCCAGCATCAGGGCTGATCTGTCCAGCAAGCACCTGCGCCGTCACCCTTCTCAAGGGGTTCTTGCTTGCCGCGGAGTTGGGGTCACTGCATGTAAATCCTCTCTTAAAATGGGAGTGCTCGGCAATCTGATTAGTGCTGTATGCTCTTCTCCTTGGAGAGGTCTTGGTCTCAACTCCTTTCAGAATAAAAATATGAACATGACCATTTAATTCCTTGAATGATATGTATGGCCTATATGAGTCCTAGCACAACAGCAGCAAATACACATGGACATGTTCCATCAACACACACAAAGCCTCCATAAACATATGCAATACAATGCAATACAAATCGGCTGCAGATACCTAAACTCAATACAGTGGATTAGCACCTAATGGATTAGCACCTAATTATTTGCAGGAGTTACTGACCCTGTATCTTCCAAACTCTGAGATCACAGGATGCGGGGCTGCTGGTTATTCCTAGGGTCAACAAAAGCAACACGGAAGGTAGGGCTTTTTCTTGTTCATCGTTGCGATTAGGAACGATTTTCAGTGACGTTGCTATTCATCGTTGTGATTAGGAACGATTTTCAGTGGCATTGCTATTCATCGTTGTGATTAGGAACGATTTTCAGTGGCATTGCTATTCATCGTTGAGATTAGGAACGATTTTCAGTGGCGTTGCTATTCATCGTTGAGATTAGGAACGATTTTCAGTGGCGTTGCTATTCATCGTTGAGATTAGGAACGATTTTCAGTGGCATTGCTATTCATCGTTGTGATTAGGAACGATTTTCAGTGGCATTGCTATTCATCGTTGTGATTAGGAACGATTTTCAGTGGCATTGCTATTCATCGTTGTGATTAGGAACGATTTTCAGTGGCATTGCTATTCATCGTTGAGATTAGGAACGATTTTCAGTGGCATTGCTATTCATCGTTGTGATTAGGAACGGTTTTCAGTGGCATTGCTATTCATCGTTATGATTAGGGACGATTTTCAGTGGCATTGCTATTCATCGTTGAAATTAGGAACGATTTTCAGTGGCATTGCTATTCATCGTTGAGATTAGGAACGATTTTCAGTGGCATTGCTATTCATCGTTGAGATTAGGAACGATTTTCAGTGGCATTGCTATTCATCATTGAGATTAGAAACGATTTTCAGTGGCGTTGCTATTCATCATTGAGTTTAGGTTTGCACCCATTTAATAGCGCACTTCATGAACTGCATAATTTTTAATTTAAAAGATCCCTAATGAGCTTGTGGTTAAATGCATTCAAACTATGAAAAAAGCAGATATGTTCTCAATCTAGATTTGAAAGACTTGGTTGTGCTATCTTTCAACTGGGATTCCATAGGCAAGGCAAAAACCACTAAAAGTCCTAGCCAAGTTTAACCAGCTTTTGGAATCAGCAGTGGATCAGCGCTCTGTGATTTCAGGGTTTAGAATCAGCAGTGGATCAGTGCTCTGTGATTTCAGGCTTTGGAATCAGCAGTGGATCAGCACTCTGTGATTTCAGGGTTTGGAATCAGCAGTGGATCAGCGCTCTGTGATTTCAGGGTTTGGAATCAGCAGTGGATCAGCACTCTGTGATTTCAGGGTTTGGAATCAGCAGTGGATCAGCGCTCTGTGATTTCAGGGTTTGGAATCAGCTGTGGATCAGTGCTCTGTGATTTCAGGGTTTGGAATCAGCAGTGGATCAGTGCTCTGTGATTTCAGGGTTTGGAATCAGCAGTGGATTAGCGCTCTGTGATTTCAGGGTTTGGAATCAGCAGTGGATCAGCGCTCTGTGATTTCAGGGTTTGGAATCAGCAGTGGATCAGTGCTCTGTGAATCAACAGGCCTTAAAGAGCAGGAGGTCCCAGACCATGACTGTCTTTGTAGGTAATTTCAGCAGCAAAGTTCAGCATGCAGTATTTCATCAGTTCTATATAGTCTGGTTTTATCTGCTTTTAAAATAAGAGACAGGCTTCCAACACTTTTTATAGCTATTTAACTTCACTATAAATGCATTCTATTAACAATGGACAGATGGGGATTTTCAGTGCATCAGTATTTTAAGAGAGTTTTCGTTTCCCTGCTAGAGAGAAATAATTCTTTTATGGATTTGTTTTTATGACCGTTGACAAACAGACATTCAAGGTAACCTTGTTTCTATATATATTTTGGATGATATATTTTAAACAAGTATGAACAATTTTCTTTTTTAGGCCTACTTTTGTTTTTGTTTGAAAAAATGTTTATATTATTGTTATATTTTTTCTGATTGTTATTATAAAAAATAATTAAAACAGAAATACCAATCAATCAATCAATCAATCAATCAATCAATCACCTAGAATATTGTGTTCAGTTCTGGTCACCTTGTTACAAAAAGGATATTGCTGCTCTAGAAAGAGTGCAAAGAAGAGTACCCAGAATTATCCTGGGTTTAAAAGGCATGTCGTATGCAGACAGGCTAAAAGAATTGAATCTATTCAGTCTTGAACAAAGAAGACTACGCGGTGATCTGATTCGAGCATTCAAAATCCTAAAAGGTGTAGACAATGTCGACCCAGGGACTTTTTGACCTGAAAAAAGAAACAAGGACCAGGGGTCACAAGGGGCATTCAGAACAGAAAATAGGAGGCACTTTTTTACACAGAGAATTGTGAGGGTCTGGAACCAACTCCCCAGTAATGTTGTTGGAGCTAACACCCTGGGATCATTCAAGAAGCTGCTTGATGAGATTCTGGGATCAATAAGCTACGAACAACCAAACAAGCAAGATGGGCTGAATGGCCTCCTCTCGTTTGTAAACTTTCTTATGTTCTTATGTTCTAATCAATCAGTCAGTAACATGCATCCCCTGCCACAGCTGTAAATTCAAAATTAGACTCATCAGTGAGAAAGTTAATGACCGGTTGTAATTAAGGGGAAAAATGCCCTAAACAACATAAAATTATTAGAACAAAAGGACTTTTTTGTACTTTTCCGTTTATACAAAGACACAATTCTCTTTTTTCCGGTAATTGGCATAACAACATAATGATCTACTTAAGACATATTGTCAGTGTAATTATTTCAGTTTAATTATTTAGGGAATTGACTGTGGCCCTGTGTTGCACTTAATGTCAAAGCCCATTGAGTGCCCTTATTAATATCAAGCAAAAGGCAATTCACCATCAACCCTCTTGGCATACCACAGAAACATGAAGAGACTTTGCAACAAGAAAGTAAAGAAACATCTCGAAGTCTTAAGACTATAAAAATAACAATAAAATGTACAAATGAGAGGAGACCATTTGGCCCATCATGTTCGTCCAATTTCTAGTTTCTGATGAATCTAAAAACTTTGTCAATTTGGGTCTTGAAGAATCCCAATGATTCAGCCTCAACAACATGACTAGGTAACCCATTCCATCCTCTCACCACTCTCTGTGTAGAGGAGTGTCTCCTTCAACAACATGACTAGGTAACCCATTCCATCCCCTCACCACTCTCTATGTGAAGAAGTGTCTCCTTCATCAACATGACTAGGTAACCCATTCCATCCCCTCACCACTCTCTGTGTAGAGGAGTGTCTCCTTCAGCAACATGACTAGGTAACTCATTCCATCCCCACTCTCTGTGTAGAGGAGTGTCTCCTTCAGCAACATGACTAGGTAACCCATTCCATCCCTTCCTCATTCTCTGTGTGATGAAGTGTCTCCTTCATCATCATGGCTAGGTAACCCATTCCATCCCCTCACCACTCTGTGTAGAGGAGTGTCTCCTTCAGCAACATGACTAGGTAACCCATTCCATCCCCTCACCATTGTCTGTGTGAAGAAGAGTCTCCTTCAACAACATGGCTAGGTAACCCATTCCATCCCCTCACCACTCTGTGTAGAGGAGTGTCTCCTTCAGCAACATGACTAGGTAACCCATTCCATCCCCTCCTCACTCTCTGTGTAGAGGAGTGACTCCTTCAACAACATGGCTAGGTAACCCATTCCATCCCCTCACCATTGTCTGTGTGAAGAAGAGTCTCCTTCAACAACATGGCTAGGGAACCCATTCAATCCCCTCACCACTCTGTGTAGAGGAGTGTCTCCTCAACAACATGACTGGTACTCATATCCAACATGCAAATATCGAGTAATAGCAAGTTCTACAAACACATTGGAAAAGGGAAAATTATTTCTCAATTTCAAGTGAAAATTCCCTGGCCTAAATGAGTGACCACAAAACTTCACAAAAGTTCTAGGGAGGCACATCGTCATACTAAAGACAGAACGGGTGCAGTGAAACAGGAAATCCGTCACCAGAGCTATAAAAAGATGGAAATGTAGTTAAAGCAGTAAGAAGCTTAGAAGGGGTTGCTTTTTATTTGATCAATCTGTGTGTCACGGTGCTTTGACCATGAGCTACTTTTCAGTGAACACTGCTCTAGATCAGCCAATGTGTCATAATAGTAGGAGTTAGCGGCATTGAGTGGTCTGCCCCCGTGCATCAAGTTTCCTTTTGTTCTCTGGTAATACACTGCTGTGCACTAGATGGGTCTGGCACTTACTAATATAAAGACACTTGGGTTGATCTAGCCTACGAAACATGTCTCTACGGCAGGCTACTAGAAACAAAGAGCAGCTCCTGAACTCACAGTCAAAGCACCTTAAATAAAACAAGAGTCATTGCAATTAGAGCCACCACAGCATGAACACAAGCATCATACAAGGTAAGGGAACAGCAAAGAGCAGCTCCTGAACTCACAGTCAAAGCACCTTAAATAAAACAAGAGTCATTGCAATTAGAGCCACCACAGCATGAACACAAGCATCATACAAGGTAAGGGAACAGCAAAGAGCAGCTCCTGAACTCACAGTCAAAACAACTTAAATAAAACAAGAGTCATTGCAATTAGAGCCACCACAGCATGAACACAAGCATCATACAAGGTAAGGGAACAGTATTCAGTCTCAAACCAATTGAATTTGAACTGCAGGGGTCTCGTCAGATCGCTTGAAACAGTTTGAGAGGGCAGTGTACACACACCACATTCTGTCTTAGATACTAACACAATGACATTACCAGAGTCTATTTGTGTATGTTGTTCTTCACTGATTGGCACACAGTCCGATATTGTTTCCTGGTAACTCTCACGCAGGGAGCCCACAGTCACTTCTCTCGACAATCTCCTGCTCTCCACATTAGCTTTAGCTGGCTCCTCTTCTTGGGAATGGTAGAACACTGAGCTAGTGGATTCGTTGGAGTGCATCATGCTGTAGCGCCTTCTTTTTTCCTGTTCAATCAGAGCACATTGACAGAAATGACATTGTCTAGTAAATTTGCACAGCACTTTTCTTATGGTTATACTATACATTTAGCATAGTTTACTATGTTTTTTTAATATGCTTGACCATACCTCTCTGGGCTTATCCTTTACCATGCTTTCACTACACTGTGCTATGCTTTTACTATGGGAAATTTTATAAGGGGAACCTTTCTGGGTTCTTTTTAAAGAAACGCTTCAAGGATGTAATGAAAAACAGAAAAAATACAAGAACTGGAAATAGCATACATTATTTGTGGGTAAGAGAATAATGACATTGTATCTACTACCTTAAATGAAAGCCTTAATGATGTTTTCAGTTTTCTACTCACAGACTTAGGGTTGGGATAATAGCGTGACGTGTCACACACAACACTGTAGCCAATCAGACGGTCCCCTGGAAACAGATAGCTGGCACCCACTGGAGAGAGCAGCACTTCCTTTGTCTCAGGTAACAACCAGTCAATGGTGACATCGCTTAGAACAGGGGCCATCGCTTTCTTCAGGGATTTTATCATCTGTTAAGATGGTAAGGGTAGGTTAGAGCCATACCACTAAGTACAGTAAGTCTCAGTGGTGTGCAGGGTGAGTCATACAGTCAGTGGTGTGCAGTTCTGCATCCTGGCTGTGTGAAGTCACCGGACTAGCGATTCCACAGGGAGCATTGGCTCTACCAGTCCCGCGGGTTAGGGAGGAACTGTCTCAGGAAGCATTGGCTCTGCCACTCCTGCGGGTTAGGGAGGGACTGTCTCAGGGAGCATTGGCTCTGCCACTCCCGCAGGTTAGGGAGGGACTGTCTCAGGGAGCACTGGTTAGGGATGGACTGTCTCAGGGAGTGCTGGCTCAACATCAACTCTCGAGCTCTTGGCTGGAAAGAGGCTTGGTCACCCACTGACCTTCAGTTCTCCTGAGCAGTTAATAATACTAAACAGAAACACATTCAAAAAGATCTCCAGGCAAAACATTAGCTTTTGAATTTATTAAGTTTCTTTTACCAGTTCTAAAAAGAAACACAGCATAAAATAATGGGTTGTTGTTCTTGCGTTGCAAATGTAAAAGAGGTTAATTAAGAAACATGGAGGCTTCCTTTTCAAGAAAGTGGCATTGTATTCATTCAGAATTTGCAAATACAGTCAAACTTCGCTATGGAGGCCAATCAAGGACCCTACTATTAGAATTTACACAGGTACATAGAATTTCTAAAATTCTGCTTATTCCACTGGTTAACACTATATTAAATCAATAAACTACAATGGACAGAAGATTAAACAACAAGAAAGCTAATCAGATTTGCACATGAACCTACCTTTAGAGTAGTTTAAAATAAACAACATTTTATTTAAAAAAAAAAAAACTTGCAAAAAATGTTTAAAATAGTTTGATTGATAATTGGCTGTAGTTAACCAAGCTGTACTTCTTGTATGCGGTTGTCGCCAGTGCTACCTACAAGAAATCATTGAAAAATCTCTTTTCCTCTGCCACAGAAAGCACGAAGCTTGCTAACCCAGCGCTGTATTACTTTCCTGTACCTTTGGTTGAAGTCTTTCTCCTTCAGCCAGAAATTCAGCAGTACCTTTGGAAACAGAGGCGAGTCCAAGCACCAGCCTTCGACAGGCATTCTGTCCAATCCCAAAGCTGTAACACCTGGACAGACACAGTTCATGTTAGGGGAAGCACTGAATAGTAAACGAGAAGAGTGCCAGTCGACCTCAGCTGATGGTAATTACAAATGTACTAACAATGCTGCATTCACCCTGTTTTGTGATTGCATCACAATAACTTTACTTAATTCACTTGTCATGTTTAACGCAAAAGCCGTTTTCCGTACTTCTGTTTTTGTCTGTTTAAAGGTTATACTTGTAGCATACTGGCCATGTTAATATTTTAATTGTATTCAGCTGTTTAAATTACTATTTCCTATTACTATTTCATGGTGTCACTCTGCGTGGTTCTGTTGCTCCCGTATTGAGTTATTATCATTATCACAGCTTTTCTTTTTCACCTGGCTTTGAACTGGCTTGGAGCTTGTCTGGAGAATCCAGTGCCAGGACTAAAGAAGCCTTCTTCATTCCATTCAAATCATGTGACAACGTGTCTTTTCAACTGCTTGCCCCAAATACTCTGTGTTTATACAGACAGAGAGCAGACGGGGCTGGCAGAGTAGTCACATGATTTGGAATGAAGAAGGCTGTTAGCCCCAGCACTTAGGATTCTCCAGACAAGTGCAGATTCAGACAGAAATGGTAAGAACTCAATGAGCAACAGAGCCCTGAATGATTGCAAACACCATACAGTAGTATGGGAAATGGACATGAAAATGGGATTTCAAGCTACTGACTCTTTAAGTAACATACATGTGATTTACAGAAATACATTATTTCCAAAACGTGGCAGGTCTCCCTATCAGCTTCCCTCTTGTTTGTGCACACAGAGAATTTTGTTCTAGGCAGTAATATGTATCTCTGTTTCCTAACAATTTCTGTACAATAGAGAACAGCAGTAAACAAAATCAATGAAGAAAGTGCAGCAGGCTATATTTTTTGCCTGACAATATTATTTGTTTATTTAGCAGACGCCTTTATCCAAGGCGACTTACAGAGACTAGGGTGTGTGAACTATGCATCAGCTGCAGAGTCACTTACAATTACGTCTCACCCGAAAGACGGAGCACAAGGAGGTTAAGTGACTTGCTCAGGGTCACACAATGAGTCAGTGGTTGAGGTGGGATTTGAACCGGGGACCTTCTGGTTACAAGCCTGTTTCTCTAACCACTGGACCACACAGCCTCCTACAATAACTAGATGCAGTCAAATCAATTGTTGGTCTTTTGGTTCTGAACTGTAGTTACAGGCAGGTCAGACTTCAAATACAAGCTTGGCTTAATGAAGTAGAATCTCATTATCACCCTGGTAGCAAACATGGCTCAAGAGTCTTTGTAGAAAACTGCTTAAAAAACATGACTCCCTCCCATCAACCTCTGAGCTGAGAAACTATAACAGTGCACTGCCGCAGTCACTTATTAGGACTGCATGGTTATTTTTTCACACAGTAAAGAATTTTCCACAATTACAGCCACTAATTTTATTATGAATTTCCTTTTAAGTAACAATAGCGTCTTTTGCTGGCAAAATGAAATATTGTATCTACTTCACTGTATAATATGTAGCATTTGTAATGCATCTTCTGCTAGCTCGCTCTTTAGTCTTTGATCCGTATGGTTGCAGTTCGCATCCCATCATGCCTTTCTATTCAGTTTAATGGGCTGAGATGCCAATTCCATGCACAAGTCTATTTAGTAGGTAGAATGCGAGTTTTTAACCAGTGATCATTATTGTGTTTTCTTTCTTTTTTGTAATGATAGCTGTATGCATTTTCCATAGTAAAACAGTCCAGATGAAATTGCTCTACATAAACTCATGTACCTGATCACATTACTAGAGAGATATTTGACCTGCTGAGCTGAAAGATAAAGCCAGAGCTGATGGCTTTCTTTTACCTAATGCAGTGCCTGATGTTTTAAATTGAAAATATATGTTTCAGATATAGATGTACAAGATGTATAACTTTATACTCTATCCCATCTCTTATCATGTGTGGGTGGACCAGCAGAGTAAAAGCAATTTATCAATGACAAGCTAATGATGCGCGTGTAAAAGAACAATCTGAAATCGATGGGTGTCACCCCCAGTGGTACACCAATGTAAAGCAAAAGAAAATAAGCCAAACTAGCAAGGTTGTGCGGGGAGCCAGAGCGCCTACTGTGAAGGGAAACAGAACACATTGATTTGAATGTGTGGGTTTGGGTTTGACAAGCTTTCCCATTGGATTCCACCACATACATATCAATTACACCCACATCGGGTCTGTCAAGCATGGGAAGCACAAGATGCTTTACACAAGCACTTCCAGCTCAATTTAAACAGAAAGTGGCTTTCATGGGGTTTACCGCCTTACCTTTTCATGTTTGTTCTGAGCAGTTCCGAGTGCTGTTGCTTGAATAGATTTTATATTACACAATAATTCCAGTAAATCTAGTATGTGTTGCCATCATTTCATAGTTCATACATCTTCCTATTTAGAAGATATTGTTTTGGAAGAGGGGGGGTTCATTATTTAATGGTATTTTTCTCATAGCATTTGCAAGCAATTAAACTGTGAACATCTCTGGTACTCTTTTCCATGCTAAATTTCCTGTTGAAAGAACGCAAGTGAGTTGCTTCTGAGTTCTTTTAGTCCCTGTTTTTTAAAGGCAATGATTCCTCATGAGCACATTTCATTACAATATATATTTCACTATACAACATTTTTTAAAAACACTCACACAGATGAACGGAAGTGTAGTATTGCAGTGTAAGGAGTGTTTGATCGATATTCTACATTAACAGCTTCAAATAAATTCCATAAACAGATCCAATTCACCTTTACCATAATGTGTGCATTTCTCACATAGATAAATGTGAGACCTACGAAACAATGCCATGTACTTTAATGTGGCTATTTCATGGTTTTAAAGCCATAAAGAGTAATGTATGATCAAACTTCACTATCCCCTGGTTCATTTTAACTGTGTCATTTTATACTGTAAACAAATTGGTAGATCTAGCACAAATTAAAAAATATCTCTGTGAGAAAAAATAGAAAATTACCATAAAAGCAAAACCCATTCCCCAAATGAGTTAATTTGAGAATTGTGCACTCCTCAAAGTTATTTATCAACCCACTCTTCTTCTGTGATCTAGGCAGCATACCACAATTCTGTATGCCTTGTTGGAAAATAAACAGCATGAATCCTAAAGGCACTGTGTATCTCATCATGCGTTCCCTCATATCAGCTTGATACAAAACACTTTCATTGCATTGTCTTTGTATTTAATCTATGCAAGCACTGAGGCAATATAAACAGCCTGCCTATGCAACCTTAAGAGTCCCTGTCTGCAGTGGAACAACTTTCATCTCAACATTGACCAGCCATTATCCTGAATGCCATCGCCACAGCCTTTCGGCAGCAAACAAACAATAGCCAGAGAAATGGCATGGGATTGCTCTGCTTCATTCTCATAATCAATTCATCTTAATTATACATGTTCTGCTTTAAAGGGTAAAAGCGAAGTTGATTATTGTTAGATAATGAGTTAGACCAGAGATCAGGCTTCAGACTGTGGCTCGGCATCCTAATATGTTATGCATTAAGGTGGAGGGAAAGAGCCAAAAGGCCACTGATAGCTCAGGAAGGGTTTCAACAATCCAGTTATAACTCAGCACACTGTGAATAAGAATAAGATGCTTGATAAATGACCTTGACCAAAGACAGTGAAATTACAGGGTAGCACTGTACAGGTTATGAATGACCATGGAATTACAAGTGGAAGAGGCAGGTACAGTAGCAGTGTCTTGTTACATAGGGAATAATTACACGCGACCAGCATTAGTTGGCCAAGTGTAATTATTCCTGAGTTAACAAGCCCCTGCTACTTGATTATTTAATTTACACAACGCTTTGGATATTAATGTTCCTTATATCTGTGCAGGTTTAAAAGGACAGAACATGGAACTTTATGGATCTTTAATAACAAAACCAAGATGCGCTGTGTTTGGACTGATCCAAGACACATACATGTGATGTAAGTTTCATTCTTGGCTACAGTATAACTGCATGGCTAGGCTATACTGACCTGCATGGCTGAAGAATTTGTGCTGTCCCTGCCGAATAAAGGAATGGCTATTGTATAAATGATCAAGCAGCATCACCTAGTAACTTCAGGAATGGCTACACTTGGGCAGTCTTCAGCTCATGTTTGCTAATGCTAATACAGTTTTAGTTGCCTGCCATAGACACATGTGATGTATACTAGATCAGCCGAATGTCTTTATATTAGTATGCATCAGGACCATCTAGAGCACAGCAGTGTGCTGCATCAGCACCCTCTAGAGCACAGCAGTCTGCTGCATCAGGATCATCTAGAGCACAGCAGTGTGCTGCATCAGCATCATCTAGAGCACAGCAGTGTGCTGCATCAGCATCATCTAGAGCACAGCAGTGTGCTGCATCAGGACCATCTAGAGCACAGCAGTGTGCTGCATCAGCACCATCTAGAGCATAGCAGTGTGCTGCATCAGCACCATATAGAGCACAGCAGTGTGCTGCATCAGCACCATATAGAGCACAGCAGTGTGCTGCATCAGCATCATCTAGAGCACAGCAGTGTGCTGCATCAGCACCATATAGAGCACAGCAGTGTGCTGCATCAGCACCATCTAGAGCACAGCAGTGTGCTGCATCAGCACCATCTAGAGCACAGCAGTGTGCTGCATCAGCACCATCTAGAGCACAGCAGTGTGCTGCATCAGGACCATCTAGAGCACAGCAGTGTGCTGCATCAGGACCATCTAGAGCACAGCAGTGTGCTGCATCAGGACCATCTAGAGCACAGCAGTGTGCTGCATCAGGACCATCTAGAGCACAGCAGTGTGCTGCATCAGCACCATCTAGAGCACAGCAGTGTGCTGCATCAGGACCATCTAGAGCACAGCAGTGTGCTGCATCAGCACCATCTAGAGCACAGCAGTGTGCTGCATCAGCACCATATAGAGCACAGCAGTGTGCTGCATCAGCACCATATAGAGCACAGCAGTGTGCTGCATCAGCATCATCTAGAGCACAGCAGTGTGCTGCATCAGGACCATCTAGAGCACAGCAGTGTGCTGCATCAGCACCATCTAGAGCACAGCAGTGTGCTGCATCAGCACCATCTAGAGCACAGCAGTGTGCTGCATCTGCACCATCTAGAGCACAGCAGTGTGCTGCATCAGCACCATCTAGAGCACAGCAGTGTGCTGCATCAGCACCATCTAGAGCACAGCAGTGTGCTGCATCAGCACCATCTAGAGCACAGCAGTGTGATGGCAGCAAAACAAAACAAACGTTAATCCAAAGTGGCAGATCACTAGATGGCGCTGGTTTTTACTTCTGTAAAGACACTGGCTGATCTAGCCTGTGTTACAGATACCTATAGCAGGCAACTAGAAGTGAAGAGCAGCTGCTGAACTCAGATGAAAGCACCTTAACACAGATATACAAACATCCCAGTGTTGTACGAAGGAGCACTCAGATTGCAAACCTCACTAATAACACGTCACTCAAACTCCTGTAACTGTGAGCTCTCTCTGCTCATCCGTATGCAAAAGGCATTCACCATGCTGTGGTTGCTTGGAGATCATGGCATGAAATCTACAGTTTTACATTTTGGTCCTCATGTGCGCCTGTGAACTACGTATTTGATCCCTGAGAATGAAACATCAGTTTTGTAAAATTAACAGCTGTTTTAGGAGTTAATTAAAAACAGGAGTAAATCCTGTGAAAAAGTGTGGACTAACATTACCATGTGTTAGCAGCAGTAAGCTCTGACATGGAGCAGGATGATGTATTGTGAATAAAGGAGGACAGCAGTAAGCTCTGACATGGAGCAGGATGATGTATTGTGAATAAAGGAGGACAGCAGTAAGCTCTTCCCTGGAGCAGGATGATGCATTGTGAATAAAGGAGGACAGCAGTAATCTCTTCCCTGGAGCAGGATGACGCATTGTGAATAAAGGAGGACAGCAGTAATCTCTTCCCTGGAGCAGGATGATGCATTGTGAATAAAGGAGGACAGCAGTAATCTCTTCCCTGGAGCAGGATGATGCATTGTGAATAAAGGAGGACAGCAGTAAGCTCTTCCCTGGAGCAGGATGATGCATTGTGAATAAAGGGGAAAGAGACTCTTGATGTACCTGGTGCAGCGTGCATGGTTGCGGACGAGTTCTATAACCTTCCCTGTGTTGCTTACAGCCCCATCGGTTAACAGGAACAGCAGGCGAGGGTGTCCCCTGTACACAGGCTGACGCAGAATCCAGTTGAGGGGAGAGAGGGTGTTGGTTCCTCCCATATCTGCTCTGATGTTCTTGATATACTCGCAGGCAACAGCCAGGGTCTCCTGAACAAAGAGGACGATGCTGGTAGTTAAAATCCCTTCACATTAGGGGCAGCGCAGACTAGGGACAAGTCGACCAGTCGAATAGTAAAGTGTGACAGTCGACTGAGTGCTCGTCACAGGATTGTGAAGACTGAAGGGCAGTAGAGGGATTGTGAAGCCATTGTGAAGAGTGTGTTTCAGAGACTGAAGGGCAGTAGAGGGATTGTGAAGTCATTGTGTAGAGTGTGTTTCAGATAGACTGAAGGGCAGTAGAGGGATTGTGAAGCCATTGTGAAGAGTGTGTTTCAGATAGACTGAAGGGCAGTAGAGGGATTGTGAAGTCATTGTGAAGAGTGTGTTTCAGAGACTGAAGGGCAGTAGAGGGATTGTGAAGTCATTGTGTAGAGTGTGTTTCAGATAGACTGAAGGGCAGTAGAGGGATTGTGAAGCCATTGTGAAGAGTGTGTTTCAGATAGACTGAAGGGCAGTAGAGGGATTGTGAAGTCATTGTGAAGAGTGTGTTTCAGATAGACTGAAGGGCAGTAGCAGTTGCAATCCTGTAACTTATAAACGATCATTTTGAACATTAATACATTACATTAAATCCAAGCACTTTTAGAATATAATAGACAGACATCAAAGAGTTAAAAAACAATATGTTCACAATAGAGCACCAGACATTGTGAAATACATGACTAGTCTACCTGTTGCACTGTTTTTACCTCAACTATTTGACTGTGTCAAATCAGTAGTCATGCTTCCCCTACTTCACCTCTCTATGAAGTGGTGGCAGCTCACAAAATAATTCCCTCAGTCTTACCTGTCTTGCACTTCCTTTCTCTACATAGCTCTCAATGTTGATCGTTTTGCTGAACATAAAACAGAGGAAGATAATCAATAATATCACTAATATTATTGCTAGCGATCAGTTTTCAAAATGTAAGTGGTGACTCAGGAGGGTGCACTGAGACAGACCTCAATCCAACGCCCAGCATGTTGTGCTGTTGGAGATTCCACCCTTAGGATGAGATATCAAATCAAGGGCCTGGCTGCTGACTTGCTGGGTAAGCCTTTGTTTGCTTTGTTTGTTTTGCTTGTGAAGCTCTGTCAGCCCCGCCTACCTGTCTCTATATGTAAAGTGGGGCTAGTGGAAAAAGAGGTGAAAAGTTACATTGTCACATGATTGAATGGAATGAGGAAGGCTGTTCAGTCCTGGTGTGAGGGTCAGACCCTAATATTTAAAAGCGTGTTATTGTGTTTATGACTGTTACTGTTATTCCACTGGCGATAGAGCCGTGGTTTATTATGTATCGTGCATGTTGTTGATCAAGTGTATTTGATATATGACGGTGTATTGTTGTATTTAGATTAGGACGCTTCTTAATGAAGTTGCCTTAGCTATACATGTGGGACAAGGGTTTTGTTATCACCATATGTTTGGTAATCTTCCACAGAAGGGGTAATGCTAATGTTCAGTCTTTACTGGTAATAGTTAGGATCTGGAGAATAAAAATGACAGTGATGATAATAATAATGAGTAAACAATGGAATAGTTTAACGCTTGTGTTTGGAAACAAACACGGTATTCATGCAGGTTAAACAAATAACTATAAAGATGATATTCATGCAGGTTAAACAAATACGTATAAAGATGATATTCATACAGGTTAAATAAATAAAGGAGAAGAAACATGTTTAAAGTAGAATATATGAATGTTTATTGTAAAGGTATGGATGTTAAATAATAGAGTTTATTTGTGTATAAAATCATTCCAGGTGTACGTGTTTATTGAATAATTGATCCTGTTAGGAGGGGATTAGGTGGTCAGTCGTGAGATTGTCTCATACATGTCAGTCATGTGCAACCTGTTAGTCTGTGAACATCAGTTGTCATACTTTGTGTGAAGCATCCAGTGCCACAATAAATATTTATACCTGTAAACACTACTGAGTGGTGTTTCCTGTGTTCTAAAGACCTCCGTGTTCCTGAGAGAATAAAGTGATTGTGGGTGGGGGTAAGCACGGACCATCACCCCGTTACAGTGGGTGGCAGCGACAGGATGCGACACCTCTGAGGAGACCCAGAGGGAGACGTCCTGAGGAGATCCTCTCCTGGCCGGAGATCGTCCCGAGGAGATTGATTTGGAACCGGAGGGATTGAATGCGTGCGGCGGATGTTTACTCTGCTGTTTCTGTGAGTGGACTGTCTTCTTTTATACCTGCCTGTGAAGTCGTTGTTGTGAGGATGGAGCCCAGAGCTGTGTCTACGCTGTTTGCTAAGCTTGTGTTGCTGGGTGTGGTTGCTTGCTGCGAGGCGCCCCTGTTTCCAGATATTTATGAAGAGTCGTCAGGAGGAACATGGAGGCTCCTGTTAGAGCTTCGAGATTGAAGGAGGTTGTTTGAATAATGCTGGAAGCACGGCTGGATTGAGCGTGTTGCTTTGCTGCACCTGGAGAGACTTCAGTGGAGAATCAGAGAGCAGGAAGTGTGGTCAGTGCTGCATGTTTGTATTTCGGTGGAGGTGACGGAGTTCACTTGTGCTTTGGATTATGAGGCTGAAGAGACAAGGTGCGTTTGCTGTAGCAGTGGGACATGGGCACTGTTCTGGACTTTTTATAAAGCACTATTGACCTTCTGTTTCCCGGTGATTATGTTTTTTTTGTTTCGTGCCCTGTGGACTTGGTTCAATCTCATGACCACCTAATCCCGTCCTAAGGAAAGACACAGCATTAAATAATCCCCAGCCCTGCCTGCTCCTAACAGGATTAATTATTCAATAAACACCTGGAATGATTTTATACACAATTAAACTCTACAATTTAACATCCATACCTTTACAATAAACATTGATATATTCTACTTTAAACATGTTTCTTCTCCTTTGTTTGTTTAACCTGTATGAATATCATCTTTAAAGGTATTTGTTTAACCTGCATGAATATCATTTTTAACCTGCATGAATACCGTCTTTGTTTTCAAACACAAGCGTTAAACTATTCCATTGTTTACTCATTATTATTATCATCATTGTCATTATTATTCTCTAGATCCTAACTATTACCAGTAAAGACTGAACATTAGCATTACCCCTTCTGTGGAAGATTACCAAACATATGGTGATAACAAAACCCTTGTCCCACATGTATAGCTAAGGCAACTTCATTAAGAAGCGTCCTAATCTAAATACAACAATACACCATCACATATCAAATACACTTGATCAACAACATACACGATACATAATAAACCACAGCTCTATAACCAGTAGAATAACAATAACAATAGCATGCATTTAAATATTACAGTAAAGGTCTGACGCTCACACCTGGCACTGAGGATACTCCAGACAAGCCCAAAGCAAGCCTAGTCAGGTAATGGCAGATTTAGTCAGAAACAGGAGCCACGGAACTCAGATTGACAAAATGATTGCTAACACTGTGAAATAGTAAGGGAAATGTAAAAAACAAAAAGCAATTTGAATGACATTTGAAGCGATGACCCTCAATTCAGTATTGGAGTAACAGAACCTGGACCCTTCAGAATGCCTGTAAACTTACAAAGGGAAGAGGATTTACACAAACAGAGGATTTACACAAACAGATAGAGGATTTACACAAACAAACAGAGTGTTTACACAAACAGACAGAGGATTTACACAAACAAACAGAGGATGTACACAAACAGAGGATTTACACAAACAAACAGAGGATTTACACAAACAAACAGAGGATTTACAGAAACAGACAGAGGATTTACACAAACAAACAGAGGATTTACACAAACAGGATTTATACAAACAGAGGATTTACACAAACAGACAGAGGATTTACACAAACAGGATTTATACAAACAGAGGATTTACACAAACAGCCAGAGGATTTACACAAACAGACAGAGGATTTACACAAACAAACAGAGGATTTACACAAACAAACAGAGGATTTACACAAACAAAAAGGATTTACACAAACAAACAGAGGATTTACACTAACAGAGGAAATACACAAACAAACAGAGGATTTACACAAACAGAGGATTTACACAAACAAACAGAGGATTTACACAAACAGAGGATTTACACAAACAAACAGAGGATTTACACAAACAAACAGAGGATTTACACAAACAGGATTTACACAAACAGACAGAGGATTTACACAAACAAACAGAGGATTTACACAAACAGAGAATTTACACAAACAGACAGAGGATTTACACAAACAAACAGAGGATTTACACAAACAAACAGAGGATTTACACAAACAGACAGGATTTACACAAACAAACAGAGGATTTACACAAGCAGAGGATTTACACAAACAGACAGAGGATTTACACAAACAAACAGAGGATTTACACAAACAGAGGATTTACACAAACAGAGGATTTACACAAACAGACAGAGGATTTACACAAACAAACAGAGGATTTACACAAACAGGATTTATACAAACAGAGGATTTACACAAACAGACAGAGGATTTATACAAACAGGATTTATACAAACAGAGGATTTACACAAACAGACAGAGGATTTACACAAACAAACAGAGGATTTACACAAACAGACAGAGGATTTACACAAACAAACAGAGGATTTACACAAACAAACAGAGGATTTACACAAACAAAAAGGATTTACACAAACAAACAGAGGATTTACACAAACAGAGGATTTACACAAACAAACAGAGGATTTACACAAACAGACAGAGGATCTACACAAACAGACAGATGATTTACACAAACAAACAGAGGATTTACACAAACAGAGGATTTACACAAACAGACAGAGGATTTACACAAACAAACAGAGGATTTACACAAACAGAGAATTTACACAAACAGACAGAGGATTTACACAAACAAACAGAGGATTTACAAAAACAAACAGAGGATTTACACAAACAAACAGGATTTACACAAACAAACAGAGGATTTACACAAACAGAGGATTTACACAAACAAACAGAGGATTTACACAAACAAACAGAGGATTTACACAAACAAACAGAGGAGTTACACAAAAAGAGGATTTACACAAACAGACAGAGGATTTACACAAACAAACAGAGGATTTACACAAACAGGATTTATACAAACAGAGGATTTACACAAACAGACAGAGGATTTACACAAACAGGATTTATACAAACAGAGGATTTACACAAACAGACAGAGGATTTACACAAACAAACAGAGGATTTACACAAACAGACAGAGGATTTACACAAACAAACAGAGGATTTACACAAACAAAAAGGATTTACACAAACAAACAGAGGATTTACACTAACAGAGGATTTACACAAACAAACAGAGGATTTACACAAACAAACAGAGGATTTACACAAACAGAGGATTTACACAAACAAACAGGATTTACACAAACAAACAGAGGATTTACACAAACAGAGGATTTACACAAACAAACAGAGGATTTACACAAACAGACAGAGGATCTACACAAACAGACAGATGACTTACACAAACAAACAGAGGATTTACACAAACAGAGGATTTACACAAACAGACAGAGGATTTACACAAACAAACAGAGGATTTACACAAACAGAGAATTTACACAAACAGACAGATGATTTACACAAACAAATAGAGGATTTACACAAACAAACAGAGGATTTACACAAACAAACAGAGGATTTACACAAACAAAGGATTTACACAAACAGAGTATTTACACAAACAAACAGAGGATTTACACAAACAGAGGATTTACACAAACAAACAGAGGATTTACACAAACAGGATTTATACAAACAGAGGATTTACACAAACAGAGGATTTACACAAACAAACAGAGGATTTACACAAACAGACAGAGGATCTACACAAACAGACAGAGGATTTACACAAACAGAGAATTTACACAAACAGACTGAGGATTTACACAAACAAACAGAGTATTTACACAAACAAACAGAGGATTTACACAAACAGAGGATTTACACAAACAAACAGAGGATTTATACAAACAGAGGATTTACAGAAACAGACAGAGGATTTACACAAACAAACAGAGGATTTACACAAACAGGATTTATACAAACAGAGGATTTACACAAACAGACAGAGGATTTACACAAACAAACATGATTTACACAGACAGAGGATTTACACAAACAGGGGATTTACACAAACAGGATTTATACAAACAGATTATTTACACAAACAGAGGATTTACACATATAGCGTCAAATGTTTTTTTTTGTCACCTTTCCTTTGACTTTGTTGAGTAGTTCTAGGTTCTATTTATCCCATATTATTTCATGTTTCTCTATATCTGACTTCACATGTCTGTGAGCTTGTCTGGAAAATTGCTTTGGAAAGAACAGGCTTCCTCATTCCATTCCAATCATGTGACACAATGACCTTTCAATTTCACTCGCTACCAGCAGAGTTGAGAAAGGTGACAAGCGATCAATGTGAGTGGGGCTGGCAGAGTCACATTGTCACATGATTTGAATGGAATGGAGGTTTAGGCTGTCAATTCTCCAGACAAGCTCAAAGCCAGGTAAAGGCAGATTTAGAGAAAACATAGAATACATTGATATTGGAGAACAAGGAACCAGACAGAATGAGTAGAAACACCATAAAATAAGGAAATGTAAAAAAGCCATTCAAATGTCATTTGAAGCCTCGTTGGTGTGCCTCACCCTGTCACAGTCTGATCTTATGCTCTTAAAGCACAGCACAGTGTAATACATCATCGTGGCAGCTAGGTAAAGCACAGGTAAGCATTGTAAATCCCATGCTATGGTAAAGATCATTGAAAAAACATGGCAAATGTTGGATACATAGTAGAACCATGGACAAAGCATGGGGAACCTGCACATTTACTGTGGTAAACTTTTGTAAAGGTATTTTTGGGAAGACTCCTCACAGATGTTCTGTTTTATTATAATGGCAATGAATGGGCACTTACTTCATTGTAGTTCTGACTGGCTGGGAAGAGGGTTTTGAAAGTTGAGCCGAATCCTATTATATTGAACAGGCAGGTTGGAGTGAGGCTCTTCAGAATCACGACCATGGCATCCTGTGGGAAACATTGGCAAACGCAATAAAAATAGATTGATTTAGTGATTACAATCTACTTGCCAGTGCAGTACCATGAGGGACATGGGACCGTGCATTGAATGCCCTTGCTGGGTTAATAAGATTCTTCAAACAACAGTGGGCAGAATTCACTCAAATTCAGAATATGGGAAATCCAGTGGTAACAATTCAGTGGAAACAAGGGGCCAGATATTCAAAAGGGATGCAAGTTTCACAAGGGCAGTTGCAGGGACTGTTTCCCCTCAATTCTGCCTTGAGAAAAAGTTGTGCCTGCGAGTGAAATTTAAACCTTGCTCATGTATTTCACTCATCTCTGGAGGAGGAGTTATGAATCATTTTGCAAGTTCACCTACAAGTGCGAAATTCAAAAAATATGTTTTCCGCAAATCACAATGTTGTTGGACAAATTTATTGCATGGATTTGACTTCACTAAACTTATTTGCAAACAAATTAAATACTATTTAAATACTATTCACTCCTATCAAGAGGGAGCTTGGAGCTCACTCTCAGCATTGTTTAAATTAAATTTAGTTCTAGTTGTTCAGAGCAGTGCGAGAACTGAAAAAAAACAGGTAAGTTTAGCTTCTCAGTTTCAGATACTGGTCCAGTAAATGCAGATGCTGGTGTCCCAGGTAAGTTTAGCTTCTCAGTTTCAGATACTGGTCCAGTAAATGAAGATGCTGGTGTCCCAGTTTAGCTTCTCAGTTTCAGATACTGGTCCAGTAAATGCAGATGCTAGTGTCCCAGTTTAGCTTCTCAATTTCAGATACTGGTCCAGTAAATGCAGATGCTGGTGGCACTGATGGTGTAGCTGGGTCCGGAGCGCTCCCAGCCTCTATGGGAATTGCTTGGGATGCCCTTTCTCTGGTAAAGTGATCGGCTCTGAGGCAGGTCCTCCACCACTGGATTTGGCAGATTTTACCCAGTGGAGGTGGGTTGTCAAGGATTTGTGGCACACTCTACAACCCGGTTTCTCAGAGACGTCAGATTCAGTGGCCAAGAGTTGAGTTGCACAGTGAAGAACTTATTTGAAGCAGCAGAGAGGAGCAACAACTGGTTGTGGTTGAGACGGAAAGATTCTGGTTGGGGATCTCAAGCACAATAGAAAGAAAGAAATGCTGATGTACGGGTAAGTAAGCTGGGTTGAGTTCAGTGGGGGACGGAGGGGGGTGATGCCGAGACGCCAGAATCACCGTCGAGCCCTCTTGAGGTGTCGTGGGTTAGTTGACGAAACACCGAGGATGGAAGGTGCCCACTTGAAGACCCCAGAGATTTACCCTACCTAGCTCAATCCAGACGGTTGTCATGCTGATGCGCTGGGGAGAACGCACTGTGGTTGATCCCCAGAGCCAGCATCGCAGCCGTTGTGTGTGTCGATGCGCGGGGGAGGCAAAATAAGCTGATCCCTGGAGCCAGCATTACACTTCAGCCATCAACACCAGGCAGAAGGATATCTACATCATCAGATAGAAGGCAACACAAATGGATGGAGACGCAGATGGATCACATTAGTTTACAGTAAAGCTACATCTTAGTTGGTGCTTATCTTGGCGAGAGCCGAGTTCAAATCAGCATGAAGTTTTAACATCTACTCTCATGTAATGGAAATCAAGTACAGTTGCATAAAAGTTGCATAAATTCACAAAATCTTCGAATATTAGTCTGGCTGCTCTGCGTTGGCATGTGTGACAGCGTGACGGCTGTGTGCCTGTGTGACAAACAGAACAATGACTCCTGTATAGTAAAACAAATGCTGCAGACCCTTAGAACTGATTGCAGCCTTAAACATTACCTTAACACGGCTGATGTTTACTCCACTCATGCTTCCACTTCTGTCAATGAGAAAGATAAACTCTCCCTGCACCTTCTTGAGATCTGGAGGAAGATCCTTTAAATCAGGACAGAAGTTTAACATGACAACTGGGTTGTGGAGGATGTCCTTGTGTAGACGTTTCCTGATGATTTCTGTCTGTAAATTACAAATAATGAGAGCTTGTTAAAACCTGGAAAAAAACACAAGGTAGTCATTCAATTGATCAAAACCACAGTGAATCGAAATACTGCTATACTTTTACATTTGACTTACATTTAAAGACAGAAATACACTTACCTAAGGTTACACAGACCCCGATTAGCACTAATCTTGGACTAGCTAATGTCATCTCAGGTAAGATAATCTAGGATTAGTGTTCATCAGGGTCAATGAAACCACCCCTTAAAGATCAAAATAAATCTCACCCATATATATTGCCATCATTTTGTAGGTCAGATTTTACCCAATGAAAAACGTCAAGGCTCTGGGAGTTTGATAATGAAAACAAAATGTTATGAATTGTTTTTCCTAGAAGAACTCCCAGAAGCAACACAAGAGGACGTGCAGCATGGAAACAAGTAAGGTTTGCCATTAAAAAACGAGTATGTGCATTTTTCATATAGGACAATGTGATATCTATGAATTGATGGTATTATTTATTAGAAAAGATGGACTGGAATGTTTGTATTAATTATGTGTTCCTATACAGCTGAGATTAATGCTATGAGTTGCAAGACTTAGGTAACTAGCTGCCTAGTAACACATGCTTTCCTTACGTGTTGTTAGACTAAACTGTGACATTTCTCATCGCAAAACAAAAACAGTCTATTTTAGAATGAATACATATCACAGGTTTATCATGCATATATGTAATAATACGCAAATGCATGTTTTGAGTTGTATTTTAAGACTTTTGTGAAGAGTCGTTGTTTTGCTCCCTGGTTCTGAATAATAGAGTTCTGATTGATTATTGTTGATTGTTTGATATTAATTATGAAATTAGTTGCTGTGGTAGCACAGCTGGATGCTCGAGGCTGGCTGGTGCAGGAGCAGCAGTTCAGTGCTTCTCACACACTCTTAGTAGCAAGAGAATAAAGAAACAAAAGGGTTAAACAAATCAATCAAAACTAAATAAACAAAATAAAGAGGCACCCAAGCCCAGGCTACCTGCTGCTCCCAGCCCTTCTCTAAACTATCTGAGCTCTAGAACAAAGGCTGGCTTCTGTTATACCTGCTGCTCCCTCCCAGCCCTTCTCTAAACTATCTGAGCTCTAGAACAAAGGCTGGCTTCTGTTATACCTGCTGCTCCCTCCCAGCCCTTCTCTAAACTATCTGAGCTCTAGAACAAAGGCTGGCTTCTGTTATACCTGCTGCTCCCAGCCCTTCTCTAAACTATCTGAGCTCTGGAACAAAGGTTTTTCCATCCATTAACAGTCCAAAGCACCTTTGACCATTGTTTCATAGTCCAATTTCTGTGTTCTTGTGCATATTTTAGCCTTTTAGTCTTGTTCCCCTTTCTTGAAAGAGGTATTCTTACTGCAACACATCATTTAAGTCCTGATTTCAAAAGTGACCTTCGTACTGTTGATTTGATGGACAATGACACCTGTGCCTTCTGCCAGTTCTGTTGTCAGTTCAGTGCTTATCTTCTTTCTATTCCTTAAGGATATTATGATCAAGTATTGCTCATCCCTGTTAGACAGCTTTTTGGGTCTTCCAGTCCTGGGTTTGTTAATTACAGATGATGTTTCTCTGTACTTGTTGATTATGCTTCGGATACCACACCTTGAAAATCAAGTGATGTGAGCTATTTCACTCAATGTTTTTCCTTCTTATGCAATCAAGGTTATTATAATACTAGAAAACACTAGTGGAGGCTTTGAGTAAATTGTTGATGCTCATAATGCATCAGAGTAGAAAAATGCAACATGTCTAAGACTTTTGCACAGCAGTGTATGTCCCACGTTTCACACTAATTAGCCCTGGACACTGATGGCACTGATAAGATAGAGACAAATGCCAGTTAAATGTCAGATTTGTATTACATGTTGTAGTTTTCTATCCACTTTATTCACCTGAATATCATTTACTGAGCCTGGAACCAACTTCAGAGTATTATTAACCTACCATCTGTTTTCCGAACTTTGGACTATCTCCACATGTCATTTTAAAATGTGTTTTTGATAAATACGGTATTGTAGATATGGCAAATTCCTTTGTAAATATATATAGAATAGAAAGCCCTTCACACAGATAGATAGATAGATAGATAGAGAGTTTATTGTATTGTACCTTCTTCTCACAGCTTGAATCTGTTTTTGTTCCTTTAATAAAATCACTGCGTCCTTTGAGGTGCTCCTCGTACTCCTCTGGTGTCAGCTCCCCCTCTTCCATAAGGATGTGAGGCATGTGGGGCTCTGAAGAGCAGACAGGGGGAAACATACAGTAATAATGGCAACCCATTTTGTGAGCTCATTCATACACACCGTGAGGCACAAGGTATCCATACTATCCGTACGACTGGACACTCTGGACTGTGTTATTGCACATATGGCTTTATACAAGAAACTGCAGTGACCGGGAGATTATTACACACCTAGGGAATAACTGCCAGCCAATACAATCTATGACATTTTCCAAGTGGTTGTATAAACAGTATTATCTCATGCTGTTGTGCTTTCCTCAATGATGTTGCTGCATTGGGTAGCTGTGTGCACCAAAACCTTACTGTTATTAGAGCACTCTGAATTCACTTTGCAACAAAAAAGCAGAGCTGGAGTCGAGTCACTGGTCTTCGAGTCCAAGTCGAGTTTGAGTCAAACCCATAAGTCTCAAGTCGTCGAGTCCGAGTCTCAAGCTCCAAGGTCCCGAGTCCGAGTCTCAAGCTCCAAGGTTCCGAGTCAGAGTCCCAAGCTCCATGGTCCCGAGTCAGAGTCCCAAGCTATGTGTGTGTGTGTGTGTGTGTGTGTGTGTGTGTGTGTGTGTGTGTGTGTGTGTGTATGTGTATGTGTATATATATATATATATATATATATATATATATATATATATATATATATATATATATATATATACTGTATATCGTGCCTATAGAAAGTCTACACTCCCTTTCCAATTTTTCACCTTTTGTTGCCTTATAGCCTGGAATTAAAATGCATTACATGTTTTTTTTCCATTTATCTACACATCCTACCCCACAACTTCCAAGTGAAAAAAAAAAATCAAAAATTCTAGAAATTTGTAGAAAATGTATTAAAAATAAAAACTGAAATTGCTTGGTTGGATAAGTGTCCACCCCCCTTGTAATAGCAATCCTAAATTAGCTCGGGTGTAACCAATCACCTTCAAAATCACACACCAAGTTAAGTGGCCTCCACCTGTGTTAAATTGTAGTGATTCACATGATTTCAGGATAAATTCAGCAGTTCCTGTAGGTTCCCTCTGCTGGGTAGTTCATTTCAAAGCAAAGACTCAACCATGAGCACCAAGGCGCTTTCAAAAGTACTCTGGGACAAAGTTGTTGAAAGGCACAGATCAGGGGATGGGTATAAAAAAATATCAAAGGCCTTGAATATCCCTTGGAGCACGGTCAAGATGATTATTGAGAAGTGGAAGGTGTATGGCACCACCAAGACCCTGCCTAGATCAGGCCATCCCTCCAAACTGAACGAGACAAGCTAGGGTAATGTAACAGTTAATCATTAAACAGTTTTAGATACTGTGATGCATTTTATTTTTTTAATCTGTGATTTTGTTGCTTTTGTGCATTTTCATTTGCAAGTGAACTGTGACATTAAGGCCTTATTGAGCACTATATTCTGCAATTTTGGAGACTGACTTTGGATACTGTTTTAATTCCGGAAACTGGTGTTTTTTAAATCTTTTTGCTAAATTGCGTTGCCTTTTACATTTCACGCAGTTCTGTGCATGGGTAACATTTTGATTTCATTTTGCTGTTGGGTCATTAATGGGGAATTTTACATGCTGCTACAATACGTACCGGTGTAGTGTTATTTTCAGGTACATAGTAAAAAGTGCTACTCAGTGCACCGCGCTTGCTCGTGCATGCCTAAACAACTTCTGCCAATAAAGCATGGAAGCGCCCATTCAAATCTGGTACGTTATGCTGTTTTCGGTCTTTTGCATCTTTTTAAATTGCATATTTTTCAGTCTTATACATCGTTGTTAATGTAATCTATCATATTTTCCACCATTAAAAAAATAATATGCAAATATTTATCATATGCAATACACATGTACATTGTTTTACTTGTGCAACTTTGCAGTGGACTTCTCATTTTGTCTTGTTCGTTGTGAATTTTTTTTCTTTTTAGAGAAATTGATTATCTGTTTCCAGTTTAAGTTTGCAAAAAAAATAATGCATAATTAATGGTAACTGGACCTATGTTTGACAATACAAAACACCCATCAGATCGCAATTGATCGCAACTGCACCAAAATCTGACAGCGTACCACTTTCGATGTGACAACGTATCGCTTTCTGACATGAAACGGGTCAAGTTTTGGTACGCATACCACATTCTTACGATGTACCACTTTCTAACACTACATCGGATTTAAAAGTATGTACTGTATTACAGTCCACAGTTGTCTCTTTTGGCAAGTGATATTTTCAGAATCATATCTTTCTGAATTAAAATACTTCTGTGAAAATATAGTACTGTACCAACAAAACCAACTACAGTACATCTAAATGGAAGCCTACTAATTTTAAAACACAGTCCCTTCAGTTATGTATCTTTTTTGTGTTCCTTGAAAAAACGGACAAGGGTTGGAACGGGCCAAAATGAAAAAATCAGATATGCGTCACACTCGTTTAACAGTCACTGAAGCCAAAATATTATAGGGTCGTATATGTGTGCTGACTGTGTATACAACTTATAGTATAAGACGTAATACTAAAGATGTAAATATGCAGTTCATAAGCATCCAGATATATTATTGATATGTCTTATTAATACAATAAAAAAATTGCTAATATTAGTAATTCCTTAATAAAATATATAATTCATTGGAAAGTAATAGTTTAAGTTAAACCCCACTTGCCTCTCTGGGTGCAAATGACTCAGGTGTCTATTGAAGTTAGATGTTGTACCATGCTTATCAGTAATACACTGATCACAATTTGCAGTTTACTAAATGTTTAGCTTTGCTGACACTGTAGTTTTTAAAGCGGAGCTGCACCACCAGGAGAAACACTACTTGACACTGTTTTCACAGTGCATGTGGATCTGCCAGACCCCGTGCTGCAGAGCATGCGCACAGCACACTGTACCTCATATCCTGTAGTAATGCACGCTGTTTACTTTGTAAATATTAAGGCTACAGTACTTGCTAGTTTTTTCCAGGTAATACAAAGTATGGATTAATAGAAACATGATTGCATTAAAAAACAAAAAGTCAGAAAGTCATGAGTCAAGTCCAAGTCCCAGAGTCAATGAGTCAAGTCCGAGTCCAAATCTCGATCTCGGATCACGGAGTCCGAGTCCAAGTCCGAGTCATGAAAATTGTGACTCGAGTCCGAGTCCTGAGTCCTCCACCTCAAATGATCAAATTAGTCAAATTACCAAACAAATATGATATTTCTGAAAGTGCAGAGAAAGAGTCTGTCTCATGTCCGCCCTTGCTAAAGGATAGAACACACACTATAAAGCCAATATACTGTAGAGTAGATCTGATTTGAAATTAGATTCATACTGTATACATAATAGAAACAATTATGGCAGAGATGTGCATCTTTTTTTTTTGCCTAAAAGAGCCATACAGATGAACAAGAAGGAAATTCAGACATATTTTCTGATGTTCAATCCTTGTTCTCTCTCAAGCAATGGTTTAAATGGAAATCTCAAAAGAGATGTTCTTTCTTTAAAAAAATTCATTCAAATTGGATATGTACATGACTTGCTAGAATAAAATAATGCATATATATATATATATATATATATATATATATATATATATATATATATATATATATATATATATATATATATATACACACTACCGTTCAAAAGTTTGGGGTCACTTAGAAATTTCCTTGTTTTCGAAAGAAAAGCAAATTTTTTGTCCATTAAAATAACATCAAATTGATCAGAAATACAGTGTAGACATTGTTAATGTTGTAAATGACTTGTAGCTGGAAACGGCTGATTTGTAATGGAATATCTACATAGACGTACAGAGGCCCATTATCAGCAACCATCAGTCCTGTGTTCCAATGGCATGTTGTGTTTGCTAATCCAAGTTTATCATTTTAAAAGGCTAATTGATCATTAGAAAACCCTTTTGCAATTATGTTAGCACAGCTGAAAACTGTTGTGCTGATTAAAGAAGCAATAAAACTGGCCTTCTTTAGACTAGTTGAGTATCTGGAGCATCAGCAATTGTGGGTTCGATTACAGGCTCAAAATGGCCAGAAACAAATAACTTTCTTCTGAAACTCGTCAGTCTATTCTTGTTCTGAGAAATGAAGGCTATTCCATGCGAGAAATTGCCAAGAAACTGAAGATCTCGTACAACGCTGTGTACTACTCCCTTCACAGAACAGCGCAAACTGGCTCTAACCAGAATAGAAAGAGGAGTGGGAGGCCCCGGTGCACAACTGAGCAAGAGGACAAACAGACGCCTCACAGGTCCTCAACTGGCAGCTTCATTAAATAGTACCCGGAAAACACCAGTCTCAACGTCAACAGTGAAGAGGCGACTCCGGGATGCTGGCCTTCTAGGCAGAGTTGCAAAGAAAAAGCCATATCTCAGACTTGCCAATAAAAAGAAAAGATTAAGATGGGCAAAAGAACACAGACACTGGACAGAGGAAGATTGGAAAAAAGTGTTATGGCCAGACGAGGTGTTCGGATCACAAAGAAGAACATTCTTGAGACGCAGACCAAATGAAAAGATGCTGGAGGAGTGCTTGACGCCATCTGTCAAGCATGGTGGAGGCAATGTGATGGTCTGGGGGTGCTTTGGTGGTGGTAAAGTGGGAGATTTGTACAGGGTAAAAGGGATCTTGAAGAAGGAAGGCTATCACTCCATTTTGCAACGCCATGCCATACCCTGTGGACGGCGCTTGATTGGAGCCAATTTCCTCCTACAACAGGACAATGACCCAAAGCACAGCTCCAAACTATGCAAGAACTATTTAGGAAGAAGCAGTCAGCTGGTATTCTGTCTATAATGGAGTGGCCAGCACAGTCACCGGATCTCAACCCTATTGAGCTGTTGTGGGAGCAGCTTGACCGTATGGTACGTAAGAAGTGCCCATCAAGCCAATCCAACTTGTGGGAGGTGCTTCAGGAAGCATGGGTTGAAATCTTTTCAGATTACCTCAACAAATTGACAACTAGAATGCCAAAGGTCTGCAAGGCTGTAATTGCTGCAAATGGAGGATTCTTTGATCTAAAGCAAAGTTTGAAGGACACAATTATTATTTCAATTAAAAATCATTATTTCTAACCTTGTCAATGACTATATTTCCTATTCATTTTGCTATATTTCCTATTTAAACTCATTTCATGTATGTTTTCATGGAAAACAAGGAAATTTCTAAGTGACCCCAAACTTTTGAACGGTAGTGTATATATATATATATATATATATATATATATATATATATATATATATATATATATATATATATATATATAATATATATATATATATATATATATTTACATTCTAGTTGCTAATTCTGCACAATGTTTAGTTTAGCTGGTCCTATAGCTCAGTGTTGTTGTCTCTCTGTACTATAGCAGCCTGTCTGAGTGATATGAGGGATATTGATTGGACTGGCTGGCTGGCTTAGCACTTGTTTGCTATTAGATGTTTAAGAACAGATGTTCCCTGCGGGTCAGATCAGTGGAATTAGAGAATAGTCTTGCACTAGTACAGTTGTTCCCTGTGGTCAGATCAGTGGAATTAGAGAATAGTCTTGCACTAGTAAAGACACTTAGTCTAGGGGAAACAGGAGATCAAGGGCTCCCTGGGCAAAAAGCAATATCCCCAAGTAAGTTCAACAGCCAAACCACTAACTTCGTTTCCATCTTTTATTGTAAAAAATGTCCAACTCTTATATTTATATTGATAACTAGCAAATCAGATTGGCACAGCATGCAACACTAGACTAGAACTATCTTCTCATTTAAGAAGGGCTGCCTAAACTGGTCGCTTCTTACCACCTTTACCATGCTGAAGAAACATGGCAATCAACAGGAGATGGTTAATATACACACCACTGGGATAAATGTGAATCTCCACTGGCTTGTCATAGGTGTATTTGTCAGCTAGTGTGATGACCACACTGCTGGCGGAGTGGGCGGAGGGGTCAGCGTCTGCTCGGATTGCATGGCTCGGACTTTCCACGCCTGCGGAGAAATACAAGCTGTTAGTACGCAATGGCAAAGGACAGTTTATTTCCAAGTTCAATGAGTGCTGTATGGTACATGCTGTGTTCTGACCTGCTAAAACGCAAGGCCCTTTGATCTCCAGATGAAAGGTAAAATCATAGTCTATAGAGTTGATGGGTTCATCCTCCAGGAGCCACGAGAGGCACAGCTGGCTGCTGCTCGCAGTCTGATCATGAGGGCCGAGCGCACAGTGATGTCTGTCCTTGCTGGAGAAGTGGTGAAATAGAATAGCATCAATTCCTGGCACTGTACACCACATGGCTGATACGATTCTGCTGAGAAGTGTGCTTTAAGTGTGCTTGTATCCCTTTTAAAAGTTTACCACAATACATTTTCACAGTAAAGTTTTCCCATGCTTTTCCCATGCATTTACCACAGCGCTCTGTGCTTTACAATGCTTACCTATGCTTTACCATGCATTCACTATTCTTTATTCCACATTGCCATGCTTTTGCTGTGGTAAACTTTTCTAAGGGTACTCTACTGAATGTCTCTTTGTAAGTGATTACCACAAGGCCAGGACTAGATTGCAATATTAAATTAGAATTTCAGTTCAAAAGTACAGGCAATCTCACCATTCCCTCCCTATATTGCAAGGAGCAGTGCAGGAAATGGCTGCAGATTCCAGAATGTTCCACATGGCATTAAGGATCTCTGTTAATGTTCTGTACAGCATTAAGGATCTCTGCTCATGTTCTGCACAGCATTAAGGATCTCTTTTTTTTTTAAAGAAAGAAAAAAGGCTATTCTTGGATATTCCCTTATACTAGTCAAGGTCTGGTGTCTAATTGCTAATAATCTGTAATAAAGTCTTGACTTCCATTTGCGCAGCACAATGGTGTATCTGCATTTGTAGGCCACAGGTGTGTTTTGTTCTCTTTTGTAACCCATTTTTTTTCAAAGCTGCACCTGGAGGACAAGTCATTACATACATCCCTCAAGTAAACAAGCCACTTCAGCAGTGTCTGCCGGGTCAAAACATGTTACTCGCTGAAAAGCCTGTCAGTCAACAGCGGAAGCAGGAAAGAAGACTTTGAAGGGGTGGGAACAATATCAGGTGAAATGATTAATGAAGTGCAACATTACCTAAAAACAAAGCTCGCAAACAGAGCTCTCCTTAACCTTTACAGTACTAGAGATGTTTCAAATTGAAAACAAATACGCTGTAACATGTTTCTTTCATGACTGCACGTTTGAGAACACTGTAGCTAATGGCAGTGAACAACAAGTAAGATTCATGACATGGGTAATCCTGAAACGTCCTGTAAAGTCTTTCACAATGTCTGGAATAACGCTCACAATAAAGTGGGACCCATTCTTACTTTTGAAAGGGGTTTTCTGTGGAGCTTGGTTCTTCATTCCCACACTGCTGGACCTGGGGGGTGCAGACTGCAGGGAAGACCACCTTGATCGCACCATTGGGCAGTGTATTGAGCTCCGAGGATGTGCTCACCAGCACAGTAACTGTTTCTAATGGAGGAATTACACCCAAGTTTACCACTAATACCGTCCGTTCAAGGTCTTCATCTAAAACAATGTGTCCTGCAACGACATGAACAACACACTTGTTTATTTATTTCAGAAGAGTTTATTTCTGTTGAACTAAAACATTTTTACCAGCACAGTTAGGCAAATATACTTATCTAGTTGAATTGCACTGAGATTCTAAAACTACTGACACTATTACTGACTCAACATACATTGTGCACAACCTGTACAGAACTCTAGTCACTTTCCACACAAGGTGGACCACTCCACTTTCTGTAGGGGTGTTATCTCTCGAATGAGCTGCGCTGTCAATGTCAGCTCTAATAATGATCTAATTATTTGTGGATGTCTCTAACAAACAAAACAACTTTCACGATTTCAGTTTCTGTATTATTTTTACTGTCCTTCTCGGTTCTACTCACATTAAACCAAAGTGAAGGAACAGATTGCAATTCTCCGTCCCCTTTTATGCCGTCACACATGACCCCTTGGTAAACGAGTGCAACCGCCTCTCCAATCTGCGGCTGCCACGTCATTTTCCTTCCAGGTCAATGCGTTATTGCAACAGAGTCTCGCCGCCTTCCAGGCTGGCCGACTTCCCTTGAACACTGGGAAAGAACTGTCAGAACAGCCCGTCCAAGGAACACTGTTCTCGCTGCTTAGCGCCCTCACAGGTCGGAAGGGTGATTTACAACCAAGAATCATTGTATTTCTGTCACAGTCTTCCACCTGCAATCACCCTCTGTCTGTCAAGTTTTAATGTATTTGTATTGCCCTCACGATGCCAGGGGCGTAGCTAGGATTAGATTTTTACTGAGCCAAAAAAGTTGAACAAACCTCTTGCAGATCCTGTTCATGATACAAAGGTATAAGTTATCATCTTATAAAGCCTGGAGACTTTTTGCAAACTGCAAAGCAATATTAAGTCCCTTGGATGATGATGTTAATGTTAAAATTTGATGACCCATATTATTTCAAAGATTAAAACTAATTGTCTCCCAGCAAAACCACAGCAACCTAAAATGACCATATTCACCAAAATGACCATATGTCATATGACCATAAAATTAGCATATGTCAGAAATATGTGATTTTAAAAGGACAAGAATATAACATCAATATTAATAAGTAGATGGGTTCATACCTTTATTGACTTGCATTTGGTTCACTGCTACTTAAGTTGCCTTACACTGCTGGGACTGGTAACTGCTGCTGACTGGTAAGACTGGTGCTGATACTGCTGTGACTGGTGTTGGCACTGGGACTGGTGCTGACACTGACTGGTGCTGATACTGACTGGTGCTGACACTGCTGGGACTGGTGCTGAAACTGACTGGTGCTGACACTGCTGTGACCTGTGCTGACACTGCTGGGACTGGTGCTGACACTGCTGTGACTTGTGCTGACACTGCTGGGACTGGTGCTGACACTGTTGGGGCTGGTGCTGACACTGACTGGTGCTGAAACTGACTGGTGCTGACACTCTTGGGACTGGTGCTGACACTGACTGGTGCTGACACTGCTGTGACTTGTGCTGACACTGCTGGGACTGGTGCTGACACTGACTGGTGCTGACACTGTTGGGACTGGTGCTGAAACTGACTGGTGCTGACACTGCTGTGACTTATGCTGACACTGACTGGTGCTGACACTGCTGTGACTTGTGCTGACACTGCTGGGACTGGTGCTGACACTGCTGGGACTGGTGCCGTTTGTGTACAATATTTGTATGACTCTATAGTACTTTGACAAGTTATTCACCAAAAATAACAACAATAATAATAATAATAATAATAATAATAATAATAATAATAATAATAAAAATAATGTGATGTTCCCACCTCTGAACGCTAGATCGCCTTTGAACGTTTACACAGTTTCTCACTCAATTCTAATATTCTTTTGTCAATATAAATCGACGATAGGAAGTAGTACAGTACTTCAGGCGGGGGAAACCGGTCGCTGAGCTACACATTTAATGTCATCATAAAAACAGGTTCTTGGATTTTTGCTGTGCTGGCGTTAAAACATTCTACATGGGGAAAAAAAAAAAAAGATTTATCAAAACGTATTGCAGCCAAACATCACATTGTGCAGGGGAAAAACAACAAATATAAGTGATAAATTCACTTAACATTGATTCTTACCAAGAGTTGGCTTCTTTAGAAAGAAATGTGTAATTGGTTGTTTTTTTCTCCGTTTCATATTAGTGCTGCACTGTAAACCAGAGTACAGAGTAACTTGGGAAACTGACTATAATGAGAAACATCTTTGTGGCGCGAATTTTACATACCCCAGTGTCTGTACAGCCCGAGATCTCAGTAATGTGAAGAAATTTAAAAATATATTTTTTATATCTCAATTTTACACTCTTAAAAAATAAAGCGGGTACGTTTTGGGTTTTTTTTTTTTTCGTCTTCACAATTAAGAATTAAGCCGATTTTTGCCGAGGCAAAGCTTGCGGCTAGCCTCTGTCACTCATAATTAGATTTAATCTTGAGGTGTCTGTTGCCAGGCAGGTTATGGGTCACGTGTGTATTTTTTTAAAATTCTACACCATTTTCCTCTCTTTCATTGAGGAAAAAATAACAATAAAAAATAACAGTAAAGGTCATCCAAAGCCTAAATCAGACCTTCAGGGAGGACCAAAACAAAATGGCCTTTTTAATTGCTCATGGTCCGAAAAAAACAAAATGGTTGACTGTGAGTATTTGCAGTTTGGTTTTTCTTCCCTGTGGATTTCTGTGAGCTTGTGGCACGGTGTCCCGCCCCTTTGTGTATATATTTGTTTATTATTATTGTTGTTATGATTTATGTGTATATGACGGTGAAAAGCCAGTGTTCATTTGTGTTTTATTATTGTGTGGCAGGACAAGCAAGGTGCCGGCCGCCATGTTAATGTTTATATTTTAAATACCTCGTGGGAATGCGTGACTGATCAGCTACTATATATAATTAGCTGACTAAACCCGTGCAAAAGGTGACCAAGGGATAATACAATAATTGATAGCTAGTTGATCCCTCGGTCACCAATGTAAAAGAGCCGCAGTTTGGCTGCTTGAGGAAGTGTTCAGAGTGGAGAACGAGAGTGGAGACAGGAGGGACTAAAATAATAATAAAAAAAATAAAAGATAAACAATTGTTTCGTATGCTGGTTTTGCAACCAGCATACTACTTGTTGCTGTTTATTTGGCCAACGTGCCTTTTGTTTTGTGTAGTTTTGTTTTGTTTTGTTTAAATCTTTTTATTTGTTGTTTAATAACAAATATCCTGTATCCTTGCATTCATTTCCGGTCTTATGTCACCCCTACAGCCAGCCTGTTCACAGGGCTACAGTGATTTAAAAAATCTTCCACAGGCTGTAAAAATATGTTTTCTACAAATGAAATCACTTAAGATTCATCAGTCAAGTAAGTCCACGCTCTGTGTATTTCGTTATATTTCGTTATGTGCTGCGTATACCATATTACTGTATTACATTTCTTATTAAATTACAAAGTACCTTTTCAAACTTGCAACATTTTATTGCATATATATATATATATATATATATATATATATATATATATATATATATATATATATTAGCTTCCCCACTTATTCAAGTCAGGAATCGCTACTGCTCTTTACCTCAAACCACTGCTGGAACACATTAATAAACTTCTCTCTGCCAGCTACTGCACAATCGAGACAGCCTGATTCAAGCTGATTCTGAGCTACTGCACAATCGAGACAGCCTGATTCAAGCTGATTCTGAGCTACTGCACAATCGAGACAGTCTGATTCAAGCTGATTCTGAGCTACTGCACAATCAAGACAGCCTGATTCAAGCTGATTCTGAGCTACTGCACAATCAGGACAGTCTGATTCAAGCCTATTCTGAGCTACTGCACAACCGAGACAGTCTGATTCAAGCTGATTCTGAGCTACTGCCTGCACAATCGAGTCAGCCTGATTCAAGCTGATTCTGAGCTACTGCCTGCACAATCGAGTCAGCCTGATTCAAGCTGATTCTGAGCTACTGTACAATCGAGACAGCCTGATTCAAGCTGATTCTGAGCTACTGCACAATCGAGACAGCCTGATTCAAGCTGATTCTGAGCTACTGCACAATCAGGACAGTCTGATTCAAGCTGATTCTGAGCTACTGCACAACCGAGACAGTCTGATTCAAGCTGATTCTGAGCTACTGCCTGCACAATCGAGACAGCCTGATTCAAGCTGATTCTGAGCTACTGCACAATTGAGAGCCTGATTCAAGCTGATTCTGAGCTACTGCACAATCAGGACAGTCTGATTCAAGCTGATTCTGAGCTACTGCACAACCGAGACAGTCTGATTCAAGCTGATTCTGAGCTACTGCCTGCACAATCGAGACAGCCTGATTCAAGCTGATTCTGAGCTACTGCACAATCGAGACAGCCTGATTCAAGCTGATTCTGAGCTACTGCCTGCACAATCGAGACAGTCTGTTTCAAGCTGATTCTGAGCTACTGCACAATCGAGACAGCCTGATTCAAGCTGATTCTGAGCTACTCTACAATCGAGACAGCCTGATTCAAGCTGATTCTGCGGTTTTAGTATTCATTGCAGTATATAAAAACCCTTTGTGATGTCATCCTGTGACAGAAATACAATGATTCTTGGTAGTAAATCTCCCTCCCGACCTGTGAGGGCGCTAAGCAGCGAAAACGGAGTCCGATGGACGGGCTGGCCTGACAGTTCTTTCCCAGGGTTCAAGGGAAGTCGGCCAGCTAGAAAGGGGGCGGGACTCCATTGCATTGACCCAGAAGGGAAACGACGTGGCAGCCACAGATTGGAGAGGCGGTTGCACTCGTTTACCAAGGGGTCATGTGTGACAGCATAAAAGGGGACGGAGAAACGCAATCTGTTTCTTCGCTTTGGTTTGAGTTTTGAACCTGTAAGGACTGTGAAAGACCCTGTGAGAAATAACATATTGTGAGCGTTTTGTTTGTCTGTAATTGTCGTGTTTTGTAAATTACTAGACGGCTAACACGATTCCGGAGCTGTCGCCAAGGGCCAGCACAGAGCCGGAACCACACTGCACTACTGTCACTAATAAACTGTATCACCCACCACGAGCACTACTGCATGCACCCAGGACTGGTGTCCGTGTTTGTATTATTGTGCGGCAGATATTTGTGTTTATTGTTTGGGCCTGCAACCCGTTGTTATTTACTCTGTGCAATACACATTGTTGCACATTGTTGTGTATTGCCAGGGTCCTATTATTTGGTCACCAGACCTGGATACAATAAAATCCCTTTCCAACTGGATTATAACTCTCTTTGTCTGTTTAATCACGCACTGCATCACTCCTGCACCTGTATCCACTTAAGCACTTTGCCACACATCCTCAGAAAATAACATCAGATTTATATGCTATAACAAACAGTAGGCTATTAATGCCCCTTGATTCAAGTTCTGGCCTGAGGTTGATATATATAAGCAATAATGATTTATTTGTACAACACTGCGGCTGGGGTCTTTTAATTTTCAAATACTGTGGCAATAAAAAAGTAAGCACAAAAAACGTGTTTTTTTTCATGTTGCCCACAATTTAAAACTAGTTTGGGGTCCTGAACTCTAAAGGGTGTTTACTGGAACAGGGTGTGCCAGCATGTACCACTATTATGTACATTAATTGATTGAAATACTGTGTGCCGATGAGTGTCCTGTTGAGTGAAGAGCCCATGAATAGTTTGAAATTGTGGGGAGCAGCCTCGGCAGCATATCACATAGAGCTTTACCTGTTTTGGTGAATCATTTGTTACTTGTAAAGTACTGTGCCATTATAATGTATAGTAACCCATTGGAATTCTGTATACATACTAGTTTATTGTCAAACTGTGTGTAGAATTCATCCCCAGTGCAACTGTGATTAGTGTGATTTAATAAACTCAGAATCTCTACAAAAGCACAGCTTCAGAAGGAACATACATTACAGCTGCACACACCTTTCCATCCCTATTAAACAGGTACATCATTAAATAGAGTGGAAATGTATATAAATAATCCCTTTAAAATATTACAATACAAATGGTAAAATATATTTTAATTAATACAAAAAATGAGAGGGTGCTACACTGTTGACTGTGATATAAGTAATATATTTTCAATAAGAAACTTGATTTTCAAAGATACACATTGGTCAGGATTCGCTCCTAGCAGTTTGAAGTTGTAAGGGAAGTTTGCTATTATTGAGCTATCCCTGCCATCCAGCAGGCATTGGGTTAAAAATGACAGAGCAGATTCAATTCTACTTAAAATGTAACAAATCTAAGAGTCAGTATAGTCGTACAGGATTATCTTCTAGTGGGTTGGAAACCTATGTGCCTGTGTTATTAATTCCTATCTAGACCGATGTACGGTTGGTTTTGTTTTGTGCTACTATAAACCAACGTTACTCACTGAGTTTTTCAGTTATCGATTATATTATTACAGTCATATTACTAGATGGCACTGCCTCTTACTTCCATACATACCGTTAACTTATCAAGCCTGACTTGCATATATTTCTATAGCAGCTCCTGAAAGTTTTTACAAAGGAGGATACGGACAACATGCCCCACATGTCGAGGCACTTTTTTACACAGAGAATTGTGGGAGACTGGAACCAACTCCCCAGTAATGTTGTTGAAGCTGACACCCTGGGATCCTTCAAGAAGCTGCTTGATGAGATTCTGGGATCAATAAGCTACTAACAACCAAACAAGCAAGATGGGCTGAATGGCCTCCTCTCGTTTGTAAACTTTCCTATTGTTCTAACCCAAGTGAAATCATTTGATTTACTGCAATAAAAACGACTCAGAATGGTTGTAAATATTATAAAAGGCCCTCATCTCAGACAGTAGAAGACTACATGAAATTTCAAAGTACTTGCTCTTTAAAATTGAAATAAAATGTTTAAAAAATGAAAAGCCGGGAGAAATGAATTGCGGAAAGCGTAGGAGGGAAACAAGATGCATCTAACCTGATCCCATCCCACTTACATCTACTTCCCCTGAGGCTACTCAGCTGAGACTCGCTTCATCCACTCCTGTTCCCTTTATTGTACCCTACAGCTTTCATTTTTATTATAACTATTGTATTATTTAATTGATGTTCCTAATTCTTACATTCCCATTCTCTCTTGATTTACAATTTAACCAATAAAAACCAATAAAACACCCCTGTTACAAAAACAATTAAATTGGTTATATCCCATAAACATTGGAAAAACACTGGAAATGGTTACTCAATTCATGTTGGCTTGACCCCTTTCCCCATGAAAAAATAAATAAATATCCTGCAAAATAACTTTGTGCAGTGCAATTGAGCAATGTCCCTCCTTCCTGATTTGTAATGGTTACCTATAATGTGAGGTTCAGGGGGAGGAGCTAGGCCCCCTGTATCCTACCATCTCCTTTCATCAATTAAATCTACTCTATTTAACCATCAGTTGTCTTGTGTTTTTTTCATTTGGTGTAAACCAAAGTGGATTGCAAAACTCACATTTTTGGATTCTCATATTAAAACATCTAAAAGCATTTAAAGATGGAGCACTCGCTGCACCTCTCCTCGGATTCAGATGATTGTCAGGATTTCGTGTCTATAGCAGACCATTCCCCTGCAGCTTCAAACCAGGGTGCCATCAGCCCACTTTTCTGTTCTCCGTCTGGCGGCTCTGTAAGATCTGAACAGGTGCCTCCCGACCAAGATTCTCTTTGTATACCTGCCACCCAAGGAGTCACCGATCCAAGCGACTCCTGACTCAGGACGCACCTCCAGAGTGACTATACTGGAAGGACTGGACTCTGAACAAACTTAAAGACCCTTCTAAAAAACAGCAGCTCGATCCCAGCAGGGAGCAATCGAGAAACTCTGTTTATTCTCTATGCAACTCCATCAGAACCTTTCCACTCAAAAAGCTCCCCATCCACACCCAGCAGTTCAGTGTTTCCAACCAGACAGCAGGCAGTCTGCGCTAGAGCAAGACATCCCCACAGCCAGCACGTCTAATCAGCAGGCAGTCTGCGCTAGAGCAAGACATCCCCACAGCCAGCACGTCTAATCAGCAGGCAGTCTGCGCTAGAGCAAGACATCCCCACAGCCAGCACGTCTAATCAGCAGGCAGTCTGCGCTAGAGCAAGACATCCCCACAGCCAGCACGTCTAATCAGCAGGCAGTCTGCGCCAGAGCAAGACATCCCCACAGCCAGCACGTCTAATCAGCAGGCAGTCTGCGCCAGAGCAAGACATCCCCACAGCCAGCACGTCTAATCAGCAGGCAGTCTGCGCTAGAGCAAGACATCCCCACAGCCAGCACGTCTAATCAGCAGGCAGCCGCTCCAGCAAGCGAAATTCAGCAGCAGCACTCTGTGATATTTCATGAAATAAAAACAGTCATGCAGCTCTATCAGTAATTCCTGCAGTAAACACTGTAGCGTTTTTCGACTATCATAAAGCCTTCTCAGCAAAAGCAACAGCTATATTGGCATCTAACAACCACATCATTGACTGGGCACAACCCGATCCATATCTGTTTAATGGGATTTTCGGCGGTCTCAGAGCAAACACATGCGGGGTCTGCGCTTCCACAGGGCACTCAACATCCCTCTGCCTGAAGGCTGCTATAGCATTAACTTCCAAAGCAGCACCTGGTATCACCCCTCACTACTCAAACAGATCCTCCTTTCCCAATCCTATACATTCTTCAGCTTCTCCCAAACAATCCACAAGACAAGATAAATACGTGCGCAAAGTCAGATTCGCAGGTGTAAGACAAATCTGCAATCATTTCAACAGTGGTTTTTGCTCAAACAGGCAATGTAATTTTATCCACATGTGCACTACTTGCAGGAATGCTCACGCAAACACATCTGCCCTTGAGCTCGCAAGTGACTTTCTCCCATGCTCACATCTCCACTCCCATAAACATTCCGGTATTATCGAAAAACTACAGAATCATCCTGACATCATTTTCTCATGATGATTCATTCTGAATAATTAAACCCACCACAACTACTGACGGGCAGCAAATTCCTACATTTCTACTGGAGGATTGTAAAACGCTTGCAAGATTTAAAACAAGATTACATGAAATGGAGGATTGTTTTTGCTCCTGAGATTTAAGGCTGTATTCCAGTTCGATAGGGAGTATTTGTACGCTTGTGGAATATAAAACAGAATTGCAAATTGTGGCGAAATGTAAAAAATGTCTAAACACACAAAACCCCAGAAGAATGTGCCTGTGACCATAAGGATTCCGTTGTGGAAGACAGCAAAGGTAAGAAGGTGCAATTGTAGTGTGCAATACCGTCAAGTTACTATACATATTGTGACAGAAAAAATTAACTGAAAACAATAATTTCATACATTATATAAAAAGTGAAAGCCCCAAAAACGATTTACTTATAACTGGAAAATTGCTAAAAATAAGCACCAAAAAATGAGTAGCTTCTAATTACTTTTTTTACTCTTTCCTTGCCTTTTATAAGAAATACCAAACGAAACTTCAATTCAATGCCGTTTTGACTAGGAATCTTTTCAATGTCTTCTAGTGTTGGAATGGTTTGAGATTCACTCTACAGTATATGTTATTGGGGAGTGTGAACATAAGAAAGTTTACAACGAGGGAGGCCATTCGCCCATCTTGCTTGTTTGGTTGTTAGTAGCTTACTGATCCCAGAATCTCATCAAGCAGCTTCTTGAAGGATCCCGGGTGTCAGCTTCAACAACATTACTGGGGAGTTGGTTCCAGACTCCCACAATTCTCTGTGTAAAAAATGCCTCCTATTCTCTGTTCTGAATGCCCCTTTATCTAATCTCCATTTGTGACCCCTGGTTTGATTGATAAAGTGGGAATGGGCTCTCAATGGTTACATTAGGAGGCAGGATTGATAAAGTGGGAACAGCCTCTCAATGGTTACGAGGCGTGAGTGTGTGCGAATGGGAAAGACTGCAGTGGTGTGAGTCGCTGGTCATGCAGGCAAGAAGGAATAGAAATAGGGAGAAATAAATAACACAAAATGAAGACATGTATTAGTGGTGCTATTGCTTGTTGTTCAGTGGTCTCTCTTTCATTGGGCGTTCTGGTTTGATATAAAACTGATTTGCATGCGTGTAGTTTGAAATGGTGGTCGTGTTGGTTGAAGTGCAAGGACACTGGAGTGGGTCTAGACTCCCAGTGTATACAGTCATATGCATGCTGTGCACATCTAAGGGCTACTGGTTTGGTAGTTTCACCAGCATACACAGCTGTACATTTGTATTCAATAAATAGTGTAACACAGTCAGGGGTTCGGCAGTCAGTTGTTTGCAATCATTAAGAGTGTTATTTGCAACAACTCAGAATTCAGATTCAGAAGCTGCTCTTCAGTTCTCATTGCCTGCCATAGATATTTGTAACATACACTATATCAGAAGTGTATTAATCCTGCTAGTCTCCTCATTATATCACTATCTGACCTACACATAATCAACAGTGAACAAGTGAAGGGTATTATACCGTATGCAGTATAATATATTACTCGTCAACATGGACTAACTGTATGAAATGCATATATGACTGCCAAAATAAATAACATCCAGAATGGTTAAACTTTGCAATAGTGTTAAATAAATGAGTTTAACTAAGGGCTGCTTACATGTTATATTTATTTGTTACATGAATGCTGTATTTCTGTTGTGCGGTCACCCCTCTATAAGGCCACATTGTGTCAGTCTCTTGACTGGCCTTAATAGAGAGGTTTGCATTGAATGACTTTAATACAAAGGGGGCTGATGGGGAAACTCAACAAAAGAAACTCTCCACTCAAGCTTACCACTGCCACTCTGAAAGGTTCCATTGGACATCGTACAACAGTCGAAGTAACAGTCGTCCATCTTTGCTTTGTCTTTTATTTGCACTGTTAGGATCCTTCTGGATATCATTGCTTCGAAACCAACAACAGTGCAGAACTCGTCCAAAGGGTACACAAAGAGACCTAAACAACAAGGGAAGGGATATTTAACAATGGGAACTGAGCCTACAGCTCAGCTCAGACAAGCACTGTCCTCGCATTCATACGTCTGCTGATGTTCTTTTTATCAACTTGCAATATTAGTGAGAATGTAGTCACACTAAAAAAACACTTTTGATAAACAATTGCTTATTAACAATATGTTTTTTTTTAAATATCATAATATTACTTATGTAACATTTACATTGCTTAATTGTGCAGAATATTTTTGTTGTCATTTTGCCTTTTTAAAACTGATGAGGATGTTGTGTTTTTTTTAAATTGACGATTGTATTAGAAAAGAAACATGGACTATTTATAACTTGACAAATCTGACTCAAGATGCAAAACCAAAAAAGTGTCAGTAACTTTACATTACACAAATACAGTAGTAGTAATTATATATATTTTTTTTAAAAATACAAAAATTGCAAAACTGTTAACTGTTTTAATACACGTGCTGTCTTGCCTGGCATTGTGAAACTGCTCGCTCCTAACAGACCGTTCTATAACTGCTAACATCTGTTACGGGGCTCCAGAGAGAGCGCTCAGCTCATTGAACGCAGCCCTGGTGTCTGCAGGCACCTTGTGGAATCTACGCCTTGCTGCACTGCACTTTTAGTTCATTTGAGAGGGAGACCCAACCAGTGGCTGATAGGCGATCCGAACAGAGTTACTCTTGTAATGGCATCTGAGCCTTTCACATTGACTCAAATATATTAACTGATGAGCTGCTAGAAGGAGATCTATTACTCCCCCACCCCAATCAAAGCTCATCCTCGAGTGGAAGCACAAGTGCTCCTCCTCCAGGCTTGTCAGAGCTCCTCCCCCAGGCTTGTCAGTGTGATCCCCCAGGCTTGTCAGCGCTCCTCCCCTAGGCTTGTCAGTGTGATCCCCACGGCTTGTCAGCTCCTCCCCAGGCTTGTCAGAGCTCCTCTCCCAGGCTTGTCAGTGCTCCTCCCCCAGGCTTGTCAGAGCTCCTCCCCCAGGCTTGTCAGCGCTCCTCCCCAGGCTTGTCAGCTTCTCCCCAGGCTTGTCAGCTCCTCCCCAGGCTTGTCAGTGCGATCCCCTCCAGGCTTGTCAGTGCGATCCCCAGGCTTGTCAGCTCCTCCCCAGGCTTGTCAGAGCTCCTCCCCAGGCTTGTCAGCACGATCCCCCAGGCTTGTCAGTGCGATCCCCAGGCTTGTCAACGTGATCCTCCAGGCTTGTCAGCAGCGCTCCTCCCCCAGGCTTGTGAGCACGATCCCCCAGGCTTGTCAGCGCAATCCATTACAAGCTGAATAACCAAATATATTTCTTTAAAAAAACAGCAACCAACTGATTTATTGCTTCAGAAGTTGTTAATGATGTAACCATATGTGGCACGGTAGCGTCACAGCCCAGATGGTATTGGCAGGAACAGACTCAGACACAGAAAGCTGCAGGTTTAATGTGCTAATGCACAGTATATTTATAACACTGACAAAACACACTTAACAAAATAAACAGCGCAAGGGCCAAAACAAAAGGGTTTACAAAAACTCACGAATGTAAACATTAGACGGGACAACACAGCACAGAACCCGCAACACGGACCGCCACCTCTTTCACCAGCATTAATTCTCACCCGTGAACACCTTATACATCTGTGGGTGGAGCCTAATTAACTATTCATTCAATTGTCGGCTCCAGCTACATTCCCACATGTTTTGACAGGGAGAAATTGACCCCCTTCCCCTTCCCCCTTCCCCCTTCCCCTCTTCCCCTCTTCCCCCCCCCCACACACACACTCAATTCAGCAGGGCTTTCACCCAGCCACATCATATTTCAAATCTTTCTAGATTTCCCCTAAATCAGCCAGTTTATATTCAGCTCTAATAAATGTATTATTTAGAAGCTGGTGTTAGGATAGGAATATTCGGTCAGTAATGAATAGCTCAATGCCTGTACTGGGTGGTGGGGGCCAACAATCTTAATTAAAATGTAGCTCTGCAGTTGAGGCTTGGATCCTATAAATAAGGAGAATGTGTGCAGACCGAATGGACGTGAACAGCACTGTACCCAGAATGATGCAAGTCTCATATGAAACTGCCTGACATACTGTATGAGTGGGCCCTATTCACAAAGATCTAGCATTTTCTAAAAAACATTTTTAATGTGAAATACAGTTTGACATTCATAAAGCTGTCTATTTAAAGAGTAAGGAGCTTCAAATGCAATGTTATTTATTTTACAACGTTTGCAATTCTGTTGAGCGGTTCTGTGTTCCGTTGATTCAATATTGAGTTCTCTCTGTTTCTGTCTTTACCTGTTGGAGAGATAATGATAGAAACCTTCGTAGTGTGACCACTCAACTCTCCCAGACCCATTTACTCTGTAGACAGAGGTGCAGGCGTTTTAATCATGGAGATCCTTGCAGATCTGTGCAGATGTGTTTTAATCATGGCGATCCATGCAGATATGTGCAGATGTGTTTTAATCATGGAGTTCCTTGCAGATCTGTGCAGATGTGTTTTAATCATGGCGATCCTTGCAGATCTGTGCAGATGTGTTTTAATCATGGAGATCCTTGCAGACCTGTGCAGATGTGTTATAATTATGAAGATCCTTGCAGACCTGTTTTAATCACGGTGATCTATGCAGATCGGTGCAGCCGAGTGTTCGACGCGGCCAGCTGCATGATATCACACGCAGCTCCAGCAAGCTGGCTGCACAGGGCTCAAGTGTTACTTGCTGATCTGCAACCCCAGTACTGCCACCTTGACAGCGGAGGGGAACAACACACAGGTTCAGTATTTCTTATCATAATAAATGACATTTGTAATATATGGCCATTTATTTAACTTATTAAACTGATATTGTTCATGTATCAAATAAAACAAATGTATTTTGCATGATATATCTATCTATCTATCTATCATAGTGGCGCGGTACAGTTGAGTAGGCAGTTTAATGTTAAACCCCAATTTCTGTACTTTAATAACTTTGACCCCGTTCAATGGATTTGCACGAAAATGTGGATGTGTGGGCCATTTCGTTCTGCTCGGATATGCGGATATGGGTTTTTTCTGTCTTCAGCTCCCAAATGGTTTGGAATTTTTGTTATTAAATTTTAGGGTACAAGGGGACTGGCCCAGAATAGTGCCTTTTTCCTGGTTTGATGAAAAAATATGAATCTGTTCCTGAGTTTTTAAATTTTGGTTCTGAGTATGCCAGTACAGCTCTTGCAGTTAGATGTTTGATCTCAAAAAAGGAATTGGCCTCATGATAAAATATTTTGTTTTCAGTTTTAAAAAAAACTGAAACTGCCTGAAAATCATATATCTTTAGTAAACCATGACATGTCTGTATATAATTGGGACTTCATAAGATTGACTGTAAAATTGTCTTTTAATTTTGTGAGCGGGAAATGTGTTTATTTTATCTTTTAAAATCTTTTTACAAAAAAAAATAATTCTTCGCACGAAAAAATATTTTGATGATTTTTTGGTGATTTTTTTTTCTTCAGAATTTCATTTCTTTGTTGTGAGCGGGATCTTCTTTCGAAAAGAATTTGGACAGCCACGGCCGAGTCCTTGGGAAAGGTTTTCCTGAGACAGACAGGACTTCCCGGGGCAGCAGTGTGAGATACCTCCCTTACATTTGAATTGCTGATATCTCAGCCTCTGTTCAAAAGGTTTATTTGTTTTTCTCCAGTGAAAACCGAAAAAACAACCATTAACCGCCGCCAGGTCCTTGGCTAATAATAAAAACATGTAGTGTAGCGGCGGGGCGGCCACGCGGGAGCCCATGGACAGTGAACTGAGCTGATTGACTTGGGGAGGGAAGGTGGGGGGTGAACCTACAGACCTGTTATATTGTTTCTGTTGAATGTGTGTGGTCGTGCTTGTGTGTTACTGCTCACTCTGTATCTCTCACTACACCGGCTCCATTCTCCCTGCCTGTGTGTGTGCGTGTGCGTGTGTGTGTGCGTGTGTGTGTGAAAGTCTGACCAAACCTACCTTATGAGGACACAGGCCAAGTCCTTGTAGTGTTTAAACCAATATTAAACAGTCATTATTGTTTTTTAAAACAAACAAAAAGTGCCCAGATATTTTGTTTGTTGTTGAATTTCACCCTGTGTGGAGTTTTGTTTGACTGGAGTTAGGAATAGTAAATAAAAATATAGTGAGAGACAACGGAAAGTCCTCATAAACACTATAAACAATCGTGTGTGCGTGTGTGAGAAAGAGATGATTGCGTCACTGTCAGGGAGAGACGGGAATTAAGCATGAGCTTATAGTGTAGTGGTTAGCACGTTTGCCTAGCATGCCAAAGATCACAAGATCAAAAACAGGGGAAACTTTTTATGATTTATGATATTTTTGTTCATGAGTGCGAACATCTGAAATGCTAACAGTGTATTACATTTTATATATTAAATATTTTAATGGTTAGAGTAAAATTAAACATCCTCAAACTATCTACTCTTTTTTTTTTACATGTATTTGTTTTGCTGGGAGAGATTATTTGTATTTGGTTTTATTACTATCTGTATTGCTTCTGCAATCATGTTCTGACCAGCCACTTTTGAGCCACTCAAGCCCGATTTCATCGCGCGATTTCAATTCATGTATGTGACACAGAGGGATTCCCTAAAACAATCAGGTATTAGCAGACACGTGCTAGTATAATAGAAAACAAATTCTAATTTCAGAATTTACCACTAAAACATCTATTGAATAACACTGAATTTTCTTTTCTGTGTAAAAAAAGATCTTGGCTGTGTAAAAAAAGATCTTGAATGATCTATTTTTTAGTCTAGGAGAGGAACGATAATCATGTGATTAATGACTGCCTTTTTATTGGCTAAACTTAGAAATAATATCAAATAACATAAAAACATTTTGCGACCTTTTCTCTATTTAAAAGTACTGTATATATCTTTACTGTCAATATATATATATATATATATATATATTGACAGTAAAGATGTGTGTCTCCCGCACATCTTTTGCAGTTTCGCAATTTCAGACTTTCATTTCAGATACTTTAAAGATCTGGTTAATCATTAAATACTGTACAGTAATAATAATAATAATTAATTTATATAGCGCCTAAATGCAGAGCATCTTAAAAGCACTGTACAATACAAAACACAGAAACAAAAAAAAAAACAACAAACAAAGCTCAATATAAAAACACACAGCAGGTGCACAGACAATACATATTTTTAGCAGTTTAGTATATTAAAGCAGTTCATAATTGCACAAAAGAAACACAACACTCATGTCTAATGGATTTAATCAAATATTTTAAACATAGATATCAAACAAAATCACAGAAAATATGAACAAAAATACAGATCAAAGACTCATGATAAGTTTTCAGTAAGAAACGTGACACACTGTCAAAATGAAAACATTACAAAGTTAGTATCGGGTATAACCTCCCTGAGCATTAGAACGCTGAGGGATGTTCCGCCACTCTTCCTGTGCAGCAGCAGCCAGCTTGCGAAGGTTGGCTGGTCACGGTTGTCTCCTGTGGATGGCACTGGTGATTTGGTCCCACAGATGTTATGCTGGCCACATCAAGACCTCAACATTGGAACATAATAACATAAGAAAAATTACAAACGACAGGAGGCCATTCGGCCCATCTTGCTCGTTTGGTCGTTAGTAGCTTATTTTTCCCAAAATCTGATCATGCAGCTTCTTGAAGGATCCCAGGGTGTCAGCTTCAACAACATTACCGGGGAGTTGGTTCCAGACTCCAACAATTCGCTGTGTAAAAAAGTGCCTCCTATTTTCTGTTCTGAATGCCCCTTTATCAAATCTCCATTTGTGACCCCTGGTCCTTGTTTCTTTTTTCAGATCGAAAAAGTCCCCTGGGTCGACTTTGTCTATACCTTTTAGGATTTTGAATGCTTGAATCAGATTGCTGCGTAGTCTTCTTTGTTCAAGACTGAATAGATTCAATTCTTTTAGCCTGTCTGCATATGACAAGCCTTTTAAACCCGTAATAATTCTGGTCGCTCTTCTTTGCAAGCTTTCTAGAGCAGCAATATCCTTTTTGTAACAAGGTGGCCAGAACTGAACACAATACTCTAGATGAGGTCTTACTAATAGAGTCCTTCTTCAATTTCAGTATCTCCCATATGATATTTATAATGCACATTTTTATAGCCTTCCCAGTTCTGAATGTTGTCTTGATCATTTTGAATGACCTTTGCTGCTGCAACGGTGTTTGCCACTCCTATTTTTGTGTCATCTGCAAATTTAACAAGTTTGCTTACTATACCAGAATCTAAGTCATTAATGTAGATTAGGAAGAGCAGAGGACCTAATACTGATCCCTGTGGTACACCACTGGTTACCTCGCTCCTTTTTGAAGTTTCTCCTCTAATCAGTGCTTTCTGTTTTCTGCATGTTAACCACTCCCTAATGCATTGTGAAAGGGTGGTGGGTAGTTCACTGACACACAGGAGACACAAAGGTAATTTGGGAACACCGCACAGGTGCCCAGTTTTATTATGGGAGCGTAATTTCTTTTCAGCCCGCAGAGGGCGCTGTTGTCTGTGGTCTGCCTTACCAGCGATGGTACAGACAGAGCCACAACTATACCAGGAGCGGTACAGAGTACAGGAGCTCAAACACAGGAATAATCAAAAGGCGAAAGGAACAGGGAAAATAAAGCACAATAAACAAAACTACAAAATAAAAGGTGCTGCGCTCGGCAGCTTTCCCCAACCGTCGCTACCATACGGCCCGGTCTCCGTCCCTACACTCACGGCTCCCTCAGCCTGCTATACAAATGTTTATCGGGGCTGCCCAAGGTTTTCCCCGCTACCGCTAATTCTTTTTCTTTTTGGTTGGGATTTCCGTCCCCGCAGTTCTTGATCCAGCGCTTCCATATGCCTAGTACGTCTCAGAGGGCAGACCTGAGGGAACCGCAGAATGTTAACTTATAGGGCCAGCAATTCCCCCAAGACCTGCTTAGTTTCCATAAGTTTACATATAATAGAAGTCAGGCTTATTGGTCTGTAGTTACCTGGTTTGGTTTTGTCTCCCTTTTTGTGGCTCGGTATTATGTTTGCAATTCTCCAGTCTGTCGGTACAACCCCTGTTTCAAGAGACTGTTGCATGATCTTGGTTAGCGGTTTGTAAATAACTTCTTTCATTTCTGTGAGTACTATTGGGAGGATCTCATCCGGCCCAGGGGATTTGTTTATTTTAGAGCTCCTCCTCTTCATCTATGATTGCCATTTGTATCTCTGAGACATTTTACTCCCTCCTTGAATGTTCTTTTGCTGTTGTAATATTGGAAACGTTTTTTGGAATTGGTTTTAACCCCCTTGGCAATGTTCATTTCTGTCTCTCTCTTGGCCTTTCTAACTTCCTTTTTGACTTGTGTTTGCAGTTCCACGTACTCTTTCTGTGTATTTTGCTTTTGGTCCCTTTTCAACGCTCTGTAAAGTGCCTTTTTTCTCTGGATATTTTTTTTAATTGATCTATTAAACTATTTTGGCCATTGTTTTCTTGATGTTGTGTAATTGTAATCCTAGCACTGTGTGGTTTTGCGTTGTCCTGCTGGAAAATCGACACTTCCGGATTGGCTTGCAGGAACAGAAAAACTGTTGCCTCAAGGACTTCATCAGTGTATCGCTGAGCAGTAAGGTTGCCCTCAATCTGCACCAAAGGCGTTCTTGTGTTAAAGGAGATTCCTCCCCACATCATCACACTTCCAACGCTCCACCGGTTGGCTTGAACAATGCAACAGTCAGCATAATGCTCACCACGACATCTCCACACATGTTGTCTTCCGTCAGGTCTGTCAAGGGCAAAATGGTATTCATCTGTAAATAAAACACTCCACCACTCTCTCTGCCACCATCTCAGATGTTCTCTGGCCCACAGAAGATGGCGATTTCGTCTCTCAGCTGTCAACATGTTACCCCTGAACAGCCCCTGAGTATGCAAATCATTTTCATGCAGACGGCGAGCTACAGTTATTCTGCTGATGCGCGGGTTATTTCTTCCTGGAATTTCTCGTGCTGTAGCCACTGCAGTGTGAAAATGATTATGCAGATGGATCAGTCAGATGTGACGGTCCTGGGCCAGTGTGGTGACCCTCTGCCTTCCAGGACGTGGCCTGTCCCTCACAGAGGCGGTTTCCTGGTTTCTCTGGACTAGTCTGCTGATTGTTGAAGCAGAACATCTCATTCTCCGGGCAAGTTCTCTCACAGACAGGCCGCCTTCAATCATGCCGATAGCAACCAGGCGATCTTCATTACTCTTTCACTGTTCTTGCGTTAATCAAAATCATGTATTTTCGAATGGCTATTTATACGGATTCTTAATCAACTCGTTTTGGCAATTTTAACTCAACTCAAATACCAAACATGTGCATCAGTATATACCGTATGTGTGTGCATATATTTATATATATATATATATATATATATATATATATATATATATATATATATATATATATATATATATATATATATATATATATAATTTGAAATTTGTAGAAAATTAATTAAAAATAAAAACGGAAATAGCTTGGTTGGATAACTGTCCACCCCCCTTGTAATAGCAATCCTAAATTAGCTCAGGTGTAACCAATCGCCTTCAAAATCACACACCAAGTTAAGTGGCCTCCACTGGTGTTAAATTGTAGTAATTCACATGATTTCAGGATAAACTCAGCAGTTCCTGTGGGTTCCCTCTGCTGGGTAGTGCATTTCAAAGCAAAGACTCAACCATGAGCACCAAGGCGCTTTCAAAAGAACTCTGGGACAAAGTTGTTGAAAGGCACAGATCAGGGGATGGGTATAAAAAAATCAAAGGCCTTGAATATCCCTTGGAGCACAGTCAAGACAATTATTAAGAAGTGGAAGGTGTATGGCACCACCAAGACCCTGCCTAGATCAGGCCGTCCCTCAAACTGGATGACCAAGCAAGAAGGAGACTGATCAGAGAGGCTATCAAGAGGCCAATGGCAACTTTGCAAGAGCTACAGGCTTTTATGGCCAAGACTGGTCAAAGTGTGCATGTGACAACAACATCCCAAGCACTCCACAAATCTGGCCTGTATGGTAGGGTGGCAAGAAGGGAGCCATTACTCAAGAAAGTCCACCTTGAATCCCATTTGAAGTATGCAAAAAAACACTCAGGAGATTCTGTAGCCATGTGGCAAAAAGTTTTGTGGTTTTGACAAAACTAAAATGGAACTTTTTGGCCTAAATGCAAAGCGTTATGTTTGGTGCAAACCAAACACAGCACATCACCCAAAGAACACCATCCCTACTGTGAAGCATGGTGGTGGCAGCATCATGTTATGGGGATGTTTGGGGTCTGGGGCACTTGTCAGAATAGAAGGGAAAATGAATGGAGCAAAGTACAGAGAAGTCCTTGAGGAAAACCTGCTGCCCTCTGCAAGAAAGCTGAAACGGGGACGGAAGTTCACCTTTAGCATGACAACAACCCAAAGCACACAGCCAAAGCTACACTGGAGTGGCTAAGGAAAAAAGTAAGTGTCCTTGAGTGGCCCAGTCAGAGCCCCGACCTAAATCCAATCGAAAATTTGTGGCATGACTTTAAGATTGCTGTCCATCAACGCTCCCCAAGGAACTTGACAGAGCTTGAACAGTTTTGTAAAGAAGAATGCCACTATATACTATATATATATATATATATATATATATATATATATATATATATATAATCATGAATGCATTTGTGCACATCAAATATGACCAATATAAGGCACTTTGTATACTAAAGAATGTATCCAACCATCCATGCATACCTCACTTGATTTGTTGATATTTGTAGAGTTGGGACTGGTCACACACTCAAAAAAACATGACCACTGATGTTGTACAGCAAAATCTTCTTATTTTTTATTTGCTTAAAAGCATTTTTTAGTAAATAACTCTGACTGTGATCTCTGCTTCCTGCTCCACAGCCATACTGTAAGCCCACCACGTGTGCTCTGGACCTCCTCCCCACTCACCTCTTTCAGACTGCTAAACCCCTGCTCTGTGCTCTCTGGCTGTTTCCCCTCTGCCTTCAAACAGGCCTGCATCACCCCCATCTTAAAACCCTTCCTGGATCCCTCATCCGTCCAGAACTACCGTCCTGTCTCCCTTCTCCCTTTCCTCTCTAAAACCCTTGAGCGAGTGGTACATCGCCAGCTCTCTGATTTCTTGTCAACACATTCTCTGCTCGACCCCCTCCAATCAGGTTTTTGCCCAGCACACTCCACTGAAACTACTCTTCTCTCAGTCACTAACTCTCTACTTTCTGCCTGTGCCACCTCCCTCTCCTCTGTCCTAATTCTCCTCGACCTCTCTGCTGCCTTTGACACAGTCGACCACTCTTTTCTCCTTTCCCCCCTTGCTGGCCTGGGACTCTCCAGCACTGCTCTTGCCTACCTCTCCGATCGCATGTACAGGGTGTCTTGGCGTGGGTCACCCTCTGCCTCTTGCTCTCTTTCGACAGGTGTCCTCCAAGACTCAGTCCTGTGACCCCTCCTGTTTTCCCCCACATCTCTTCCCATGACTTCTCGTATCATTTCTTTGCTGATGATGTCCTCTCTTTTCCCCCCTCCGACATTTCCTCCTGTATCTCTATCTCCTCCTGGATGCACAGCCTTAAAATTTCCCCCCTCCGTTCCTCCTCCACCTCTGATCTCTCTATCTCTATTCCTCTTCAATCCATCACCTTCTCTCCCTCCTTATCCTCCAAGAACCTCGGTGTCACCCTCGAACCCCTCCCTCTCCTACTCTTCACATATCTCTACCCTGGTTCGCTCCTGTTCAGCACTGAATGCAGAATTCGCCCCTTCCTCACAGACCCATGCAGCTCCTAGTTCAGGCACTGGTACTGTTCCGCATTGATTACTGCAACTCCTGCCTCTGCTATCCATCCATTCCAACTCAACCAAAACTCTGCTGCCTGCATTGTCTTTTCCCTTCCTCGTTTCTCCCACATTACACTGCTGCTCCTCTCCCTCCACTGGCTCCAATTCAAAACTCTTGTACTCACCTATTGCTGTCGACCTTTCTGCCTCCTCCTATTTCCAGACTATTATTTCTCTCTATACCCACTCTCGCCCTCTCTGCATGGCACCCTATTGTTCCAGTACTTGCATCAGCTTGTATTGTACTGAACTGCTCCATACCTTGCCGTATTCTACTACTGCTCTTACTTATAACTATTCACTGTATCTTGTACTTGATTTTAGTCATAAATATCCATATTCACGTTTTTAGAAACTGCTCTTATTTGAAATGGTTCTTAACCATTTATATATAGAACATAAAAACATGTCTACTAAATAGCTAATAGAACATTATTCACACTGGTCATATACCAGTGCAAAAGCAGCTCAGGTGATGTTTACTATCATAGCTCACATGTGACCAATAGAAGGGGTTTATTGAAACCCCATCAGAGAATAGGCGGGCTGGCAGAGTTGAAAGGTGAGAGAGTAGGCGGGGCTGCCAGAGTTGAAAGGTCATAGAGGGCAGGGCTGGCAGAGTGGAAAGGTTACATTGTCATATGAGTCTAATGGAATGAGGAAGCCTGTTCAGTGTGGAGACTGAGGATCTCCAGCTCAGCTCAAAGCAAGAGAGAGATTCAGATACAAATGATAATAAATCAGCACTGGAGCAACAGAACCCAGAGCCACCAAAACCATTTAAACACTGTCAAGTATTACAGTGATTGTAGCTACAGTAACACAGTCATTTACATTTCAACACCATCGAGTATTACAGTGATTTGTAGCTACAGTAACACAGTCATTTACATTTCAACACCATCAAGTAGTACAGTGATTGTACAACTGCAGGTTAAAGGAAGTTTCTGTTTTCATTGCCTTTTTGAAAATGACTTGCACTAACTGGGTTGCTGGAAAGCATGTCAGTCAATAGGGGAAGCAGCTGATTGGTTATTGACAGGAAGGAAGCCAGTGAAGGGGTGGGGACAAATTCACATTTTCCGATGAAATGACCCAGGAAGTGCTAGACAGTCTGGAAGCATGGCTGCAAACAGAGATTTCCGGGTGTGGTACCAGGTACCATGTTTTAAAATAAAAATATGTGCTAAAACGTGTTTCTTTGAAAACTGCATGTTTAAGACCTGTATAATAAATGGGATTTTAACTACAATTACTTTACAGAACTTGTTCAAAATAAAATCTATAAAAATTACATTTGAAGCTACTAGCACTGCTTTCTAACCAGGACTGCAAATAACCAAATGCTCCTCTTACCTTCTATGGGGTTGTCCTCAGTGTTGTTGTATGTCATTGAGGCTGTTGTCCCCAAGGTGTACCCTCTGACACAGGAAGTGATCTCAGACACACTGAGTGGCAATGCACTCCTTTTGTTCTTGTTGATTAGCCCTGGCATTTTGTCCCAGAGACGCAGCTGGACTGTGGAAACAAAATGGATCAATTTAGGAAATTATAAAATGACCAGAAGGCATGTAAATTCACCCCCTACAAGTATATCTCACCTCCCCCAGTCAAACCACACAACATGTGCTATTAGAACAAAAAGAAAAGATTATTCTCCACCACCTGTTTGTTCTTTACAGTACTGCATCCATATAGTTCCCTTTGTGTGGTGTTTGCTGTCATTCTCAATGGTTCTTATTGCAATAACTCAGACACTGTGCTTATCAGTCTGTGTAAAGCTGCTTTCTCCTGAGTTCAGGAGCTGCTCAGTATTGGTTGCCTGCCTTTTACACTGCTGGTCAAAATGATGGTTTCATCAACCTTAAAACTGCCATTTTCCCCTGAATCCCAGTCAGACTCTTACTTACTAAACATCTAGGTAACCCTGCATAGCGAATCATCTTTTTAAATATATGTGAGACAGGGTGACTGGGGGGTGACGTCAGACAGAAGCAGGAACGGTAAATAAACTCTCACCATGCACTGCAGTTCAAAAGAAAGACGCGGCTGCGCCGTTTTATTAAGCAAAAATAAATCAAAGTTTTAAACAAAAAGAAACTGTGCTCACCGAGCAAAATAAAACAGGTAAACAAAACAAATCTCGAACACAAAATAATACATAAATCATACAGGTCAGGCTGGGCAGTCGCTGCCACTGTTCCTGTATTGTATTCGTTTATTCAGTTTCTCTCTCTCTCTCTCTCTCTCTCTCTCTCTCTCTCTCTCTCTCTCTCTCTCTCTCTCTCTCTGTCTCCACGCCCCTCGTACACCCACCACGAGTGCCGAGAGCTACCGGCTTTTATAACAGGTGACCATCTCCCGATTAGCAACAAATTAAATCACCTAATTAATTTGGGAGATGGCCACCTTCTGCACGAGTTTTTAAATTATTCCTGGCAGAGGACGAGCACCAATCTTGCCTCTGCTAGAACACGTTTTTAAAAATAAACAAAACAATAACACGGCAGTCCGCCGTCATATAAATACATAAATAAAATCATAATACTAATAATAATAAAATACAAAATAACAGGGGGGCGGAGGGGGAAAACCCCGTTCTAAAAATAAATAAACAAAACAATGTACAGGGCACCTCGCCCTGTTACAATATGCAAAAGATTTTACTGATGAAGTCAACTCACAAGTGCAGTGGTACCCAGAATGTATAAGGACTAGGGGCAGGGCATTTATGCCCCAGTTTTTCTCACTCCGATCCCTTGCTCACTAATAACCTTGGTATCCCTGAATAGATCATTGTCTCCTCTTGCAGATACGCACTGGATTTCAATCAGAGTGGTATACAGGGAGAAATGTAGAGGGAGAGTGTCCAAAGGAGTATGACTGGAATTCGATTGTTTGTCTGATTGTTTGTCGTATGTAACGTAGGCTCAGTTAAGCCTCTTTATAGAAGAGGGTTAGCGCTAGTGATTTGTCACAAGTTTTAATTGTTGTATTCACTGGTAGTTTGATTTGCACTATTTATTGTATTTTTTACTCTGTGTGTTTTATTTATTTGTGTACCCAAAGGGAGATCCCAATAAAGAGTTTATGTGTATGTTTTATCCTTTTAATTATTTTGTTACAGACACAGCCACAAGCGATTGGGACCTTAATTTTAGTCAGGTGCAAGTCATCAGTGCCACTAGATTAGTTCCCCTATACAGTGGCTCTCAAAAGTATTCACCCCCCTTGGACTTTTCCACATTTTATTGTGTTATAACATGGAATCAAAATTGATTTAATTACGAGTTTTTGCCACTGATCAACACAAAAAAAGTCCATAATATCAAAGTGAAAAATAAAATCTACAAATTGTTCTAAATTAATTACAAATACAAAACAGAAAATAATTGATTGCATAAGTATTCACTCCCTTGAGTCAATATTTGGTAGAGGCACCTTTGGCAGCAATTACAGCCATGAGACTATTTGGATAAGTCTCTACCAGCTTTGCACATCTGGACACTGCAATTTTTGCCCATTCTTCTTTGTAAAATTACTCAAGCTCCGTCAAGTTGGATGGGGACCTTTGGTGAACAGCAATTTTCAACTCTTTCCACATATTCTCAATTGGATTGAGGTCCGGGCTTTGACTGGGCCAATCCAGGACATTGACCTTTTTGTTTTTAAGCCACCCAAGTGTGGCTTTGGCTGTATGTTTCGGGTAATTGTCCTGCTGGAAGATGAATCTTCTCCCAAGTCCCAGGTCTCTTGCAGACTTCAGCAGGTTTTCCTCCAGGATTTCTCTGTACTTTGCTGCATCCATTTTGCCCTCTATCTTCACAAGCTTTCCAGGCCCTGACGCAGAGAAGCATCCCCATAGCATGATGCTGCCATCACCATGCTTCACGGCAGGGATGGTGTTCTCAGGATGATGTGCGGTGTTAGGCTTGCGCCAAACATAGCGCTTAGCGTTGAGGCCAAAAAGCTCTATTTTGGTCTCATCAGACCATAGAATCTTCTTTCACTTGGTCTAGGAATCTCCCACATGCCTTCTGGCAAACTCTACCCGAGATTTGATGTGAGTTTTTTTCAAAAATGGCTTTCTTTTTGGCACTCTCCCATAAAGGCCAGTATTGTGAAGCACCTGGGCTATTGTTGCTGTATGCACAGTGTCTCCCAGCTCAGCCGTGGAAGACTGTAACTCCTTTAGAGTTGCCATAGGCCTCTTGGTGGCCTCCCTGACAAGTGCCCTTCTCGCCCGGATACTCAGTTTTTGAGGATGGCCTGTTCTAGACAGATTCACAGTTATGCCATATTCTCTCCATTTCTTAATAATGGACTTTACTGTGCTATGGGGGATATTCAATGCCTTGGAAATGTTCTTATATCCTACCCCTGATTGGTGCTTTTGAAGAACCTTATTCCGGATTTGCTTTGAATGTTCCTTCGTCTTCATGATGTAGTTTTTGTTAGGAAATGTATTAACCAACAGTGGGACCTCCCAGAGACAGGTGTATTTAACCTAAAATCATGTGAAACACCTTAATTGCATACAGGTGGACTCCATTCAACTAATTATGTGACTTCTAAAGACAATTGGTTGCACCAGAGTTTATTTAGGTGTGTCATAGCAAAGGGGGTGAATACTTGTGCAATCAATTATTTTCTGTTTTATATTTGTAATTAATTTAGAACAATTTGTAGATTTTATTTTTCACTTTGACATTATGGACTTTTTTGTATTGATCAGTGGCAAAAACTCCTAATTAAATCAATTTTGATTCCATGTTGTAACACAATAAAATGTGGAAAAGCCCAAGGGTGGTGAATACTTTTGAGAGCCACTGTATAACTGGAACTAAAAGAACAGGAAGGGAGAGAACATGGGGGGGGACACATTGGAACTGGACCGTGGCCATTTTAGACGCAGAAGGAAGAGAAGCATCACTGGAGCCTAAGCAACAAATACATTGAAGAGAAATAGAAGGAAACAAAACGGCACAACAAAATGCAGTGAAGACTCTACAGAAAAGAAAGTTTAGCACTCTTTGCATTGTTGAGATTATGATAATACTGTTTCACACGGACTGCGAGTATAACTCGTGTTGCTTATACAAGCGTCCCGTCTGATGGATGCTAGTTATTGTTACCTGTTACACGTCTCCAGTACATCAGGACTGTGAATGGAATAAGTATACTGTTGGACTGGAAGATATCTTTACTATATTGCTAGTGCTGACAGTTTGTAGTTTAGTCTGTCTCCAGGGCTTGCCTTCTCTCTTCCTCCATTCCAGAAGAAGGATCGCAGAGAAGATGGACTGCTGTATTACCTGCAGACACCCCAATAAGAGAGGCTCTCACCTACTAGAGTTAAGTATCAGTGGCCGGGTTGGAAGACTAATGCTCTTGCAGGGAGGGGCCGAATGCGAGGTGTGTGAATTAGCCCCGCTCAGAGAGTGAGAGGGGGAGGGGAGAGTGAGTATTAACGACGGATTGTTTTCACTGTTTCTCCAGGATCGACGTCACGGAGGGAGGAAGGAAGCACCCCCTGGAGGCGGGCGTGGGATCTGTATTGGCAAGAAGCCAGTTGGACTTTCGTGGACAAATTAAACCATTTTACCTATTTGCCTGTGTGGTTCCTGTGCTCTCCTTGGGGGGGGTCCGGTGGTCAGTCTAAGATTCAAACAACCTGTGGGATATAGAAGAGAAGGTTACAAAAAATATACTTGCCTGTAAAGTCACGCAAACAAACCCCTGACACGATCTTTCTTTTCTGGCAATACACTGCTGTGCACTAGATGGTGCTGGCACATACCTGCCAGAGATGACACACTGAATTCATTTTGGAGATTATAGATTAAATAATACAAATACTTTCACAAATCCACCCGGTCGTTGCTTCTATTCACTAAACAGGGCATCAAACGTGCAGCCTTTATAGCAAACATGGATTTTCATTTTAAATTACAATATTTATCTAATAAGTGATGTCAGCCCTTATGACATGCAAAGCATAGGGGTACAAATGCAATGAATATCATCCCTAATATCCTGGAATCAGATGTCCTATGATATCACAGGTATTTTATGTGAATGTATTTTGATCTGGTTTATGTTCTGATAAACTGTTTATGTTCTGATAAACTGTGACCTATACCTCCTACGGTTCTCATATGTAGGTAATAGTTGGGGAAGAAAATTTCACGACAGGAGCTTCAAGAGAAGAAGGGGTGCTAAGGCAGTCCAGTCTCACAATTCAGTGTTTTGGGTGTAAATAAATAACATTAAAATAATTCTCCTGGTCAGCTGGTCTTTTATAAGGTGGTTTTCGATCTCTTTTAGAGAGACGATCTTAGCATTAGCATTTTCTATTTGTTTTTACCGTCCCAATACTTTTTTTTATGGTGATCATTCTAAAACAATCTATCTCATGACTTTATTTAATGTTTTTATTTCCACTGTATAATCATCACAGTCTAATCTACTTTTTGTTCCAGTTCATCTGTTTCAGAAGATCTGATGCATGCTTGTTGCTAGAGGATGTAGTTGTTGATTCAGTAAACGGATTCAAAACCAATACAGACTCTTATTTGAACCCCAGAGCCTTTTTGCCTGCTCAGATTGACAGCATCTGTAATAAGGAATAAGACTGATGTGCTCTTAAGGTTAATGAAGTTTGCTCTGGAATGAACCTGTTATTGATGTCTTTGTGATTCTATGTGCTTACAAACTTGAGGCAGTGATGAAGCATGCCTGGGGTCAAAGTGAGGTCTGTTCTTTAAGGATTCAGGGTTGAGATATATATCACAGTGAAGCACAGCCTTTACGTGCATCACCCAGCATTTCCATTTCACAATGAGAAGATTGAATGTCTGCTTGAAATTGTTAGGGGCCCATAAAAGGCATGGGACCAGGGGTGAAATTCTGCCAGTACTGATGTCGGTACTGGGTACCGGGACTTATTTATCCAACGTGGAGGCAATCCATCCACTCACACAGTCCACTAGGGCAACGTTTCTCAAATGCGCTTTCATTCAGCGCAGTTCATGCTGCTTGCATTCTGTTTCCTCATACTGCTTCTGTTTCTGTTTGCTGCTATTGGCCAGCATGAACATCAATATAATCACTGCATGTTGATTGGCTGAGCTTTCATTCTGATCAGATTTCATTTTGGCATGAGTCACAAATCTCCGCCCATTTCGCTTTATGTCAGTGCTCATTCGTTGATCAACGAGAGAAGACTTCAGCAGTGCAACGTGAAAACAGCGTTATGGAGTAATTATCATTATTATGAAGTAATTATTTTAGAAACTATGAAATATTCAAATTAAACATTGCTGCACATGAATTTGAAGGCAAAAATCCATTTCAGTGTTCGCCATAAATTACATAGTTGATAAATATTAGAAATAATTATCATAACGCTTTTGCCTTGCATCGATTTACCACATTGCCAGAATTTGTGCAAAATTTTCTAAAATGGCAAGTAATGTGTGGGACAGTAGGGATTAACAATAACATAAAAAAACAGGATTTGGGAGTCAGAATCGGGATACAGATGGAGGTGTGCTTCACCCTTTTCAAACACTGGCCCAACTTGCAAGGTGAATGTTAAGCATAGTGATCAACGTTGTATTTTGTTGTGCCTAGTATTTTCTGTTATGTGGACTATAATAAACAAAAAACAAAAACGGTGAGGTGTTTTTTCCTTGTACAATGCCCCCTTGTCTAAAACATTTTGAAGAGTTTATTAAAGTTAAATGTGAGTTTCCTCTTGCTTGCACATCTAAAAAAAGTAAACCACAGTAATGATATTACTGGTACTGGTCTGGAAAGTATGGGGATGATTTCAGAGAATACTGTGGAGATTAAAAAGTCAAGTACATCATTAGTAGTAGTAGTGCCTGTTAAATAATACATTTCAGGGGTATTTTAGCCCCTATTGTGCATTGTTTAACTTACACCTTTTTGTATTATTTGTTCACAGCACAGTTGTTTTTTTATACCATCATCCCTTTTTTAGCATATCTTGAAACAAAACTCCCTCTACATGACTGAGTGATACAAGGCTTATTTTGTATTTATAAATGTATCATGTACCAACATGTATACATTTTTAAAGTATTTATTCATTGGCACACAAATTGTCTCAATTTTTAAAATATTTGCACTTGGCTATGAGTACCTGCACTTTTCTGTTGAAAATGCCACCCCTGCATGGGACTGTGGAATAGATTTGTGCAAGAATGGTGTCCTGTATTGTAATTTAAATGTTATCCTATACATACAGAAAGTTGGCAAAGGCCATTAGCTCCTATGAACACCCATATATCCATAAAGTTCATGGCTGAAATATGCCATCCCCGTTTCAGAGCCCTTGATAAGAGGCCTCTGCATTTTGAAAGTGATGAGAGATCTTGTCTTTTTTATATTGTTTCTTTTTTTTATGTTGCATCATCACAGCACCTCCCCACAGCTCAGGAGAACTACAGGTTAGTAGGCATCCTCTGATCTACGAGACAATCGCCTCTTTACAACCAGCAGCTCAAGAGCGGATGTCGGCGAGCTACCAGCCTCTGGAGGACAGACCTACAGGTGTCCGCTTGAGCTCACTGGGCGCTTGGCCAGTAGAGTTCACTGCAGTGCAACAAGTCAAAAGAGAGAGCAGCAGAGCCAATGCGACGCTCCCTGTGGAAACCCCAGCAAAGCCAGGATGCTCCCCTGTGCTCCCCTGACTGTATGACTCACCCTGCACACCATGTGGTCATGCCTTTACCAGGGGAGACATCAGGGCCCCCTGCGCTCCCCTGACTGTATGACTCACCCTGCACACCATGTGGTCATGCCTTTACCAGGGGAGACATCAGGGCCCCCTGCGCTCCCCTGACTGTATGACTCACCCTGCACACCACACCACTGTGCCTTTTTCAGGAGAACATTCCGGAATTCTGCTGGGTTTCAGATTCACTTGATAGTGGTGATGCTGCTCAGTTCAGCAGTGTATTTCAGAGTAGAGAGTGTGAGGGATCCTGGGAGGGGGCCAGGTTGGCAAAGAGCAAGAAGATGAGGAATTGCAAGTACTCTCAGAATGAAAGCTGAATTGTTTGTATAATTAAACAAGTTAATAAAGACTTCAAAGTCTTGTGTGACTACAGTCCATACAAATCCTACAGTGTCACTGTAACAGCCTGTAACAGAAGGGTTTGTTACGTGTGTGGGTCATCACTGAATAATCATGAGGCAGACAAAGCATTGGGTGTTGACACGCCGCACAGGCGCGCAGATTTCATTACAACATAAGTGCTGAAACTAGGGTACCAGCAATGGTAGCCCTAGTGTCACATTTAATAAAGAAAACAAAAGAAAACAAATATAAAAATAAAAGGTTGCCACACAAGACAAGCGCTGGTCTCACTAAAAGAAACGTCCCGCTCCAGAAACCAACTACTCTACGCAAACCCTCTCTACACACGGTTTGGGAACAACATCCCCTAACCTACTTCTGGGTTCACAGAGTTCCAGAATATTCACGGCGAGTCCTGCGCCTCTTCACACAGCCTCGGCTGGGTAATGCCTTCACAAGTACCGTCGTGCAGTGGAAGGGTTTTGTGTAGTTAATCCCTCGGAGTGGACGCTCTCCTCCTTGATGTAAACACAGTGCCAGCTCTCGCTCAGCGCCCGTCTTTATAGCAATGGCAGTGCAGTAACCTCGAGCTGTGGCGCAGACGCTGTTTGAGCTCCGCGCAGCCTCCCCGGGCACGCCTGGTGAGCCTAACTGCTCAATTAGTTCCTTAGCAACGCGTCTCCTGTTGCCTGTCCCAGCCGCTTCCATAAAGGCACACATGCAGTCAAGAACCAGCGACAAGGTCTCACTGTCACACAACCCAATAAAAAGAAGGTGGGAAACATGATGACATGTTTCTGGGGGACTGTTTTAGGATCATGGTTTAGATCATTTTAAAGACCCAATTAAACTGATAGTGTATGTTAAATGTAACCTTTTTGAAACATGGTTGTGCTGATTAAAAGCAGGTTGTTGCTGTCCCTGCATTGTATTGAATAATGTGCGATTCTATTGACATGTCTGCATCTGCCACTGGGACTGACTTGAAAGCGATTTCAAATCACTTATTCATTTCCATCAGCAGCAGATCAAATCTCAATGAGACCCAGACTGTGGGCTGGCAGAACTTGACAGAGGGATTTTAAATCTTTGACTGTCAGGGAAGTTGGTGAATTAATTCATAACAACAATTTTACAAAAAAACGTGACCCATGCAGTCTGGTTGCAGATTGGATTGTTATTTGCAGAAGGAGTCTGCAGTGCGGTTGCAGATTGGATTGTTATTTGCAGAAGGAGTCTTCAGTGCGGTTGCAGATTGGATTGTTATTTGCAGAAGGAGTCTGCAGTGCGGTTGCAGATTGGATTGTTATTTGCAGAAGGAGTCTGCAGTGCGGTTGCAGATTGGTTTGATATTTGTAGAAGGAGCATGCAGTGCGGTTGCAGATTGGATTGTTATTTGCAGAAGGAGTCTGCAGTGCGGTTGCAGATTGGATTGTTATTTGCAGAAGGAGTTTGCAGTCTGGTTGCAGATTGGATTGTTATTTGCAGAAGGAGTTTGCAGTCTGGTTGCAGATTGGATTGTTATTTGCAGAAGGAGTTTGCAGTCTGGTTGCAGATTGGATTGTTATTTGCAGAAGGAGTCTGCAGTGCGGTTGCAGATTGGATTGTTATTTGCAGAAGGAGTCTGCAGTCTGGTTGCAGATTGGATTGTTATTTGCAGAAGGAGTTTGCAGTCTGGTTGCAGATTGGATTGTTATTTGCAGAAGCCTGCAGTGCGGTTGCAGATTGGATTGTTATTTGCAGAAGGAGTCTGCAGTGCGGTTGCAGATTGGATTGTTATTTGCAGAAGGAGTCTGCAGTGCGGTTGCAGATTGGATTGTTATTTGCAGAAGGAGTCTGCAGTGTGGTTGCAGATTGGATTGTTATTTGCAGAAGGAGTTTGCAGTCTGGTTGCAGATTGGATTGTTATTTGCAGAAGCCTGCAGTGCGGTTGCAGATTGGATTGTTATTTGCAGAAGGAGTCTGCAGTGCGGTTGCAGATTGGATTGTTATTTGTAGAAGGAGCATGCAGTGCGGTTGCAGATTGGATTGTTATTTGCAGAAGGAGTCTTCAGTGCGGTTGCAGATTGGATTGTTATTTGCAGAAGGAGTCTGCAGTGCGGTTGCAGATTGGATTGTTATTTGTAGAAGGAGCATGCAGTGCGGTTGCAGATTGGATTGTTATTTGTAGAAGGAGCATGCAGTGCGGTTGCAGATTGGATTGTTATTTGCAGAAGGAGTCTGCAGTGCGGTTGCAGATTGGATTGTTATTTGCAGAAGGAGTTTGCAGTCTGGTTGCAGATTGGATTGTTATTTGCAGAAGGAGTTTGCAGTCTGGTTGCAGATTGGATTGTTATTTGCAGAAGGAGTTTGCAGTCTGGTTGCAGATTGGATTGTTATTTGCAGAAGCCTGCAGTGCGGTTGCAGATTGGATTGTTATTTGCAGAAGGAGTCTGCAGTGCGGTTGCAGATTGGATTGTTATTTGCAGAAGGAGTCTGCAGTGCGGTTGCAGATTGGATTGTTATTTGCAGAAGGAGTCTGCAGTGCGGTTGCAGATTGGATTGTTATTTGCAGAAGGAGTCTGCAGTCTGGTTGCAGATTGGATTGTTATTTGCAGAAGGAGTCTGCAGTGTGGTTGCAGATTGGATTGTTATTTGCAGAAGGAGTTTGCAGTGCGGTTGCAGATTGGATTGTTATTTGCAGAAGGAGTCTGCAGTGTGGTTGCAGATTGGATTGTTATTTGCAGAAGGAGTTTGCAGTCTGGTTGCAGATTGGATTGTTATTTGCAGAAGGAGTCTGCAGTGCGGTTGCAGATTGGATTGTTATTTGCAGAAGGAGTCTGCAGTGTGGTTGCAGATTGGATTGTTATTTGCAGAAGGAGTCTGCAGTGCGGTTGCAGATTGGATTGTTATTTGCAGAAGGAGTCTGCAGTGTGGTTGCAGATTGGATTGTTATTTGCAGAAGGAGTTTGCAGTCTGGTTGCAGATTGGATTGTTATTTGCAGAAGGAGTCTGCAGTGCGGTTGCAGATTGGATTGTTATTTGCAGAAGGAGTCTGCAGTGTGGTTGCAGATTGGATTGTTATTTGCAGAAGGAGTCTGCAGTGCGGTTGCAGATTGGATTGTTATTTGCAGAAGGAGTCTGCAGTGTGGTTGCAGATTGGATTGTTATTTGCAGAAGAAGGCTGCAGTGCGGTTGCAGATTGGATTGTTATTTGCAGAAGGAGTCTGCAGTGCGGTTGCAGATTGGATTGTTATTTGCAGAAGGAGTCTGCAGTGCGGTTGCAGATTGGATTGTTATTTGCAGAAGGAGTCTGCAGTGTGGTTGCAGATTGGATTGTTATTTGCAGAAGGAGGCTGCAGTGCGGTTGCAGATTGTCTCTGTTTTTAACGTTGTTCTTTTAAATAATAAATAATAAAATAATGAAAATTTGATCTGCAATCTATTATTATGGTGTTGCACCTCTGCTTGCTTCAGTCATAGACTGCAGAAGGAGTCTAGCCCCAGTCTGATATTGGTACTGCTTGAGATATATTTGTTTTATGGTGAAGAGTGATGCTGAGATGCACCAATTATTTTGCAAGCCTCAATTAAACATTCATTGTTGAATTTATGTGTAATAATACACACATGCATGTATTATATTACTGTGTGTAATAATACACACATGCATGTTTATATTTCTATGTGTAATAATACACACATGCATGTTTTCCATTCTATTTGAAGGCTTTTGTGAAGAGTCATTGTTTTGCTTCCTGGTTCTGAATAATAGAGTTCTGATTGATTATTGTTGATTGTTTGATATTAATTATGAAATTGGTTGCTGTGGTAGCACAGCTGGATGCTCGAGGCTGGCTAGTGCAGGAGCAGCAGTTTAGTGCTTCTCACACACTCTTAGTAGCAAGAGAATAAAGAAACAAAAGGGTTAAACAAATCAATCAAAACTAAATAAACAAAATAAAGAGGCACCCAAGCCCAGGCTACCTGCTGCTCCCAGCCCTTCTCGAAACTATCTGAGCTCTAGAACAAAGGCTGGCTTCTGTTATACCTGCTGCTCCCTCCCAGCCCTTCTCTAAACTATCTGAGCTCTAGAACAAAGGCTGGCTTCTGTTATACCTGCTGCTCCCTCCCAGCCCTTCTCTCTCTCTATCTGAGCTCTAGAACAAAGGCTGGCTTCTGTTATACCTGCTGCTTCCTCCCAGCCCTGCTCTAAACTATCTGAGCTCTAGAACAAAGGCTGGCTTCTGTTATACCTGCTGCTCCCTCCCAGCCTTTCTCTTGGTTTTGAAAAGATTCCCAATTGCTGACTTGACTGATTTTCAAACTGGTTGTGCATCTCTGGTTTAAAAAAAAAAAGACAAAAAGTAATTGAAAACTTTTATAAACAAGGTTTAAATCCTGTACAATGGAAAAGCTTTCAATAAAAGGTAAAGTGTTCCGGACACATTATGCTGTGAAAAATTGGTTTGAAACACATAACCCAACGAATAGAATGAAGCTTGCCAAAGCCTCTATTAAACTTTACAATACAAACTCGTCTCCAACCACCAAAGCTTACTTAAGATTCAGCCCCACATCCAGGACTCCAGACGCAGATAAGTACATTGATTTTCCAGAGGCTGGAAGAATCACTTGCCAATGACGCCACCATGTGTCCTGATTAATTTAATACAATGCAATCTGGCACAGAAAGGCATTTCGCTTTCAAGTCAGGCTCCTTCATAAAAAAGGGTACATTGTAATAAATCTTGCTGTTGGCTACAACATTCATTATTGAAGTACAATACAGAATAAAGTTGATATCTGTATATGTGGATTTTAAAAATTCAGTTCACAAAAGAGCTTTGGCACTAGATATGTTTTGTGAAACAATATTTTATTGCCAACAAAATATACAGAAACTATATATTAATATAGTATAGTAAAATGTCTTTATGTCTTTTAAAACCACTTGCATTATAGAAATTAAAGTGTAGCAATGATTGTTTTTCTCATTTTTAATAAACACGTTTATGTCAGGACTGTAACAGCGAACATAAAGAAAGTCCATCCATAACCCATAACAGCTCTGCAATCCTCTGACATGTCAACTTCACTGTGGATCTGGACCTGTAGAGCCACACTATTCCTTTATAGTCCATGTTAAACACTTTCCATGTTTTAACATGAAATGTCTTCTCAGCTGAAAGCAGCTGTCTGACTGCGGGGAGTTAAAAGTATGGATGCACCTGTTGTTCTATTGGGAAAATACATGATGTATCAGTCTAGACTTGCTACACATGCTTATTATTATTATTATTATTATTATTATTATTATTATTATTATTATTATTATTATTATTATTATATGTTACAAGACATTGCTTTATTCAATTACAGAAAAACTGCTTTAAATCAACAGTGGTAGTAGTAACTTTTATTCAATAATACAAAAGAATTCTTTAAATCCAGCATTATGAATAATTATTATTGTTATTACTACTACATATGATGCAGTATTGTAATTGCAAGACCTTAGCTTTCATTTAATTATAGAAAAGGCTTTAAATCCAGCATAATTGTAATTATTATTATTAATAATAATAATAATAATAATAATAATAATAATAATAATAATAATAATAATTATTATTAAGCTTTACATTTCAACAAATCTCAAAGCACAAAAACAAAACACCTAACACTGTCACGCAGAGCAAAATCTATCAGACATCTTTGCTCTTACCTTTAAGTTAAGGTCTGATGGGAATTTCTGGCAAATGCAGTCTTGCAGCGTCCTCAAAATAAATTGAGCAATTCAAAAGAAAAGCATAAAACACACAGCTGTCTGCTGAATGTGTGCATCTCTGGAATTGAATTGTTGGAGCCTCTTCAAGTACACAGGTTTGCAAGTGTATCAGATGCAGCAACATGTGGTATTGAAAGTATTTCTGTAAAACTCGTAAGCTCTACTTCAATGGTTTTAGTTTGCTCTGAGTAGCAGGTGATCCCACATTCATTCATTCATTGTATTGCCAGACAGGGATCAGCACGGTGCATAGAGCTGCTAACATTCACGTTGTCTGGGTTTCTGCATCTGTAATGCCTTCTTTTTTCTTCCCTGATTGCAAAGACCTCGCTGGAGAGCCAGTGTCACTGGAGCAGGCTGAGAAATTGGTGAACTAGATTTGTAGCCATCATTCGGCTGCTCCATCTGCTTTGTCATAGGAGGTTACCATGACAATCAATATCTAGCCTCCTGCCTTTTCTTAAGGATGTTAGATAAAGGTCTTCACCAGATTCAGAGCTTGCACTCCAAAATGAAATGCATTGCGCTGCCTAGAAACTCTCCTGTGCAGGTGCAATTCCTGCTGAGGGTCGAGCCTCCACTTTGTCACCAAGCTGTTTTGCTGAATGCACTTCAAAGAGGCTTTGCCTGAAACTAAAAGGCTTGGCAGATATGCAACAGGGCAGCAGTGTGGAGTAGTGGTTAGGGCTCTGGACTCTTGACCGGAGGGTTGTGGGTTCAATCCCAGGTGGAGGACTCTGCTGCTGTACCCTTGAGCAAGGTACTTTACCTACATTGCTCCAGTAAACACCCAACTGTATAAATGGGTAATTGTATGTAAAAATGATGTCTGTATAATGTGAAATAATGTATAATGTGATATCTTGTAACAATTGTAAGTCCCCCTGGATAAGGGTGTCTGCAAACAAATAAATAATAATAAATAATAATAATAACTTTACTTTCAGGCAACAGTAAAGGCTGAAGTTACCTCAAGATATATGTTTCAAGGATTAATCAAAATACAAATGGTCACTACAAAGTCAAATGAATGCTGCAACCTTCCTGTTTCTACTACACTGCACACAATCACAGGAACGCCTTGTGTAGTACAGCTCTGTTGAGTTGTGTGTGTGTGTCCCAGGGTTAGGGTTATCTAACTGTGCCTGTGATTTCCCTCGGTGCCGGCCAGTAAAGTATGTGCAATGCCAGAGAGTCTGCTGTTCATTTAAACAGCAGCTGCATTTATATCCGTCAATGTTAAGATCATTTGAATTTGAATTGTATTTAAAGTGATAATTAAGGCTGTTTAATAATTCTTCCCAATTTGGAGTTTACAAAAGCTATAGATCAGTATGGATTCTGTTCCAGCATGTGACAATACTGATTTACACCAAGCAGATCCATGACTTCTGCATGATCCATTTATCTAAATCGGGCTCTCTGTTTAACATTATGAAGTCCAGATTAACACACTTTGCATTCACAAACAACAGAAGCAGACGAGCTGCTTTTTAGATCGTTCCTGAGTATTACCCATCATATTTACTGAGATAAATCAAAAAATCATTATTCACCTGGTTTTTTTAGTAAACACTGATACATTCCCAGGAAATTGTATATAAAATAAAAACCAAGGGCGTTGATGATCACTGGTCTTTCTTTATTGAAAGGCTTTTTGCTTGTTTTTCATGCTTTTAGTTATTTCATTTTGAGGACCAGGATAGACCTTTAAACATTCCAGATGTGTTTCCAAGGGTGTCCCGGGACAACAGCATCAGTTACACTCATACACGCCACATTAGCACATCGTGTTTTAAAATGCAAATGCTTAATTAAAAAACTGCACATTCAAGACCTACAGTATCCAGTCAATTGCCGTGCACAACAGCGAAGATTTATGACATTATTCTGTTAGCTATAATAACCACTTCACATGTGACCAGGAGGTTGTTGTTGTTGTCTGAGGCACTCACTTGGTTTTTTGCTCAAATAGGGTGGAAGATTTTTCAAGTACAATGCTGTAAATACAAAAAAAAACTGGTGTAAACCAGTTTATTCCTGGTATCGAACCACTTCCTGTCTAGTAGGTTACAGAGGCTGGTTGCAGCTACATGATTGGAATAAAACTTGAACAGGAAGTAATTTGGTACCAGGAAGCAGCAGCAACCTTTACTTCTGGTGTTGTCTTATACCAACTGCATATTCCAAATGAAAGTATAAAATACAAGCAAAGAACCACAATCCCTTCAAAAGATGATAGCATTGCAAGTACTGTTAATAGTAAGACAATAGATTTTGAAACTTTGCATATCACTTATTAAAGTTAGGAAGCGGTTATCGCTACGATACATACAGTAGGATGATAAGCTTGTGCTAATTAATGCAAGCGTAAGCACACATCTCCTGCATGAACCTGCTGTAATAAAATGCATGAGTATACAATTGTGTGCCAGCTGTCTCCTTGATCAGAGGCACTGTTGAAATGGTTGCATGTATGAATGCATGAGAAAATGACTGAATGAATAATCTCTTACAACCTGAACCCTTCAAAAATAAATTGCACATATTGTTGCTATAGTGGCAAATCTCCCACAAGCAAATTGTCTGTAGATAGACTTTTTAAATTCACAGAAATAAAAAAAATCTATACCCCCAGTATGTGTGTAGGCTGCTCATATTCAAAGCCCTTCATTTTTACCAGGGGGGACGGTCAGAAAAGCAGCTCACCTGCTTCTGTTTATTGTCAATGCAAACTGTGTAAGCTGGGGACATTCAGAATGATAAACAGACAGCCCCCTGTTAAACACATTTTAAATGTTAAAGCCCTGGATTTACTTTTGTAAATCAGTATTTTCGTGTGCTTGAATAGGACAATGTTTGGGTGAAAATCAACTTTTGTAAAACCTGTGAATTTTTCAGTAAAAACTGAGAGTAACAAGCCTCAGTCATACAGTGAGCTACGTAACTGTATGTAGCTTTTAGGAGTCTTTTCAGAAGAAACTCAAATAATGATATAAGCAGAAACAGCAATTGAAAATTATAAAAAAATCATAACAGGATATTAAACAGAAATGAAATATTCAGATGATGTACAGATAGAAGTCTTTATTATCTAATCCATTGTTTAATATAGTGCCATTGTATTATAGTTAGGGCTTCTGATTTTCAGTTTTAAGCGATAAAAACTGATAAAATACGCCCAATATATAAAAAAAATACAGTAAAACGGTGTATATCCAATAAACACAGGAAAAAACACTGGAAATATTTACTCAATTCACATTAACTTCACTCCATTCCTGGTGAAAAAATAAAATAAAATAACCTACAAAAAAAAAAAAAACTTTCCCAGTGCAGCTGGGCAATGTCCCTCCTTCCTGACTTGTATCTGAATTGATTCGTTTTGAATACTAAAACCCACCCCAACTACTGAGTGGCAGCAAATTCCTACATTTCTATTGGAGGATTGCAACACGCTTGCAAGATTTAAATTAGCAGTTGCATGTGTGACACGCTATACAAATGTATTGTGGTTTGTTCTTGTACAGTGCTTTGCAATACTTAAAAAGCGCTCTATAAATGTGCAGCAGTGTGGAGTAGTGGTTAGAGCTCATGGCAGCAGTGTGGAGTAGTGGTTAGGGATCATGGCAGCAGTGTGGAGTAGTGGTTAGGGATCATGGCAGCAGTGTGGAGTAGAGGTTAGGGATCATGGCAGCAGTGTGGAGCAGTGGTTAGGGATCATGGCAGCAGTGTGGAGTAGTGGTTAGGGATCATGGCAGCAGCGTGGAGTAGTGGTTAGAGCTCATGGCAGCAGTGTGGAGTAGTGGTTAGGGATCATGGCAGCAGTGTGGAGTAGTGGTTAGGGATCATGGCAGCAGTGTGGAGTAGTGGTTAGGGATCATGGCAGGAGTGTGGAGTAGTGGTTAGGGATCATGGCAGGAGTGTGGAGTAATGGTTAGGGATCATGGCAGCAGTGTGGAGTAGTGGTTAGAGATCATGGCAGGAGTGTGGAGCAGTGGTTAGGGATCATGGCAGCAGTGTGGAGTAGTGGTTAGGGATCATGGCAGCAGTGTGGAGTAGTGGTTAGGGATCATGGCAGCAGTGTGGAGTAGTGGTTAGAGCTCATGGCAGCAGTGTGGAGTAGTGGTTAGAGCTCATGGCAGCAGTGTGGAGTAGTGGTTAGGGATCATGGCAGCAGTGTGGAGTAGTGGTTAGGGATAATGGCAGCAGTGTGAAGTAGTGGTTAGGGATACTGGCAGCGGTGTGGAGTAGTGGTTAGGGCTCATGGCAGCGGTGTGGAGTAGTGGTTAGGGCTCATGGCAGCGGTGTGGAGTAGTGGTTAGGGCTCATGGCAGCAGTGTGGAGTAGTGGTTAGGGATCATGGCAGCAGTGTGGAGTAGTGGTTAGGGATCATGGCAGCAGTGTGGAGTAGTGGTTAGGGCTCTGGACTCTTGACCAAAGGGTCGTGGGTTCAATCCCAGGTGGGGGACACTGCTGCTGTACCCTTGAGCAAGGTATTTTACCTAGATTGCACCAGTAAAAACCCAACTGTATAAATGGGTAATTGTATGTAAAAATAATGTGTAAAAAAAAAAAATGCAATTGTATATAAAAATATAATAAATATAGTAAATATATTTAAAGCTATATTCCAGTTCGATAGGGAGTATTTACACGCTTGTGGAATTTAAAACAGAATTGCAAATTCTGGCAAAATGTAAAAAAATGCCTAAACACACAAAACCCCCAGAAGAATGTGCCCGGGACCATAAGGATTCCGTTGTGGAAGACAGCAAAGGTAAGAAGGTGCAATTGTAGTGTGCAATACCGTCGAGTTACTATACATATGTGACAGAAAAAAAAATTAAATGCAACTGAAAACAATACTCATACAGCATAGAAAAAACGAAAGTAACTGAAAACAATAAATCTCATACATCATTAGAAAAAATGAAAGTAACTGAAAACAATAATCTTATACAGCATTGTGGCAGGCTGGCTCGCAGTGGTGAGTGTGATGACGTCACGGACCAGGAAGTAACTGAAACCAAAACAATGGATGGGCGGGTGAAGCTGAGTGCAACGGCACTCAGCTGGATTTATTAATAATTAAACAAAACAAAAGATTTAAACAAAACAACAAAACCAAAGGGCACGAGGGCCAAACGAATAAACAGACAAACAAGTAAGTGGCGTGCTGGCTAAACCAACGCGTTTTATGGTGTTTTATGTCGTCTCTCTCGCTCTCTCTCCGCTCTCTACTCCAAAACTCCATCAGCGCAGAACAGACAGCTGCAGGTTCTTATACTCTGGCCGAGGGTTAACTAGCTGTTAATTATCTTATTACCCCTCGGCCACAGTCTGCAGCGTTTGGTAAGGATGCATGACTGTCAGCTAGTTAAATAATCAGTAGCTGATCAGTCATGCATCCTCACGAGATTTTAAATATAAATAATAATAAATCTGGGCTGTTATCCGCGCCGCAAACAATAATACAAATAATAATAATGGGGGGGACACTCCGCACACATGCCCCTGTGCGCAGCACACATGGCCTTTCGGCCACCTCCCCTTATTCCCTAAAGTCCCGGCTAGCAGTCCTGGCCCAGGAACAGGGGAAGCAAGGTGTCTCGAGGCGCCACGGCGGGATGTCCTCCTCCCACCCCAACAACTGTAGCGTCCTAGTGGACCACGCACAGGCGGCTCCTCTGGCCAGAAAAATTTTGGAGGTGGTCTCCAGACCTGCCCCCCTTCTTCATGGCTGGCAGCTGCCCTTCATGGGGCTCCAGCCACAGTATTTCCTGCAGCGAAAGTGCGGCTGGGGAGCTGGTCTTCTGACCTTCCCCACTTCTTCGTGGCCGGCAGCTGCCCTTCATGGGGTTCCAGCCATAGTATTTCCTGCCGCGAAAGTGCGGCTGGGAAGCTGGTCTCCTGACCTCCCCCTTTTCCGTGGCGGCAGCTCCCCTTCATGGGGCTCCAGCCACAGTATTTCCTGCCGCATGGCAGGACTGGTAGCGACCCCAGGCAAAACAGGACCCTCGGGAGGCGGCAGCAGCAGCGGACCCTCGGGAGGCGGCGGCAGCAGCAGCGGACCCTCGGGAGGCGGCGGCAGCAGCAGCAGACCCTCGGGAGGCGGCGGCAGCAGCGGACCCTCGGGAGGCGGCGGCAGCAGCAGCAGTAGCGGACCCTCGGGAGGCGGCGGCAGCAGCAGCAGTAGCGGACCCTCGGGAGGCGAACTCGGGAGGAGCCCCTGGCTATGGAGGCGGCAGCGGGAGCTCCACTTCTCCCTCGTACCTATAACTGGTGGCTCTCCAGGCGATGCGGAGCAACAGGCAGCCCCAGGCGATGCGGAGCAACAGGCAGCCTTGGGCGATGCGAGGCAGGCATCCTTGGGCGGTGCGAGGCAGGCATCCTTGGGCGGTGTGAGGCAGGCATCCTTGGGCGGTGCGAGGCAGGGCAGGAGCAGTCCTTCCCATGACAGTGGAGGTGGAACCAGCAGGCATTCACCCTCTGCTGGTGGAGGTGGGAGGGGAAAACAGTCCTCCCACGGCGCTTGAGACGGAACCAGCAGGTATTCACCCTCTGCTGGTGTATGTGGGAGGGGCAAGCAGTCCTCCCACGGCGGTTGAGGCAGAACCAGCAGGCATTCACCCTCTGCTGGTGGAGCTGGGAGCGTTAAGCAGTGCTCCCACGGCGCTTGAGACGGAACCAGCAGGCATTCACCCTCTGCTGGTGGAGGTGGCGGAGGCAGAGGCAGCTCTTGCTGCTCTGCTCCTGACGGTGGTGGAGACAGAGGCAGCTCCTGCTGCTCTGCTCCTGGTGGTGGTGGAGACAGAGGCAGCTCCTGCTGCTCTGCTCCTGGTGGTGGTGGAGACAGAGGCAGCTCCTGCTGCTCTGCTCCTGGTGGTGGTGGAGACAGAGGCAGCTCTTGCTGCTCTGCTCCTGGTGGTGGTGGAGACAGAGGCAGCTCCTGCTGCTCTGCTCCTGGTGGTGGTAGAGACAGAGGCAGCTCCTGCTGCTCTGCTCCTACTGGAAGCGGTGGAGGTGGGGACAGCGTGTAGTCTCCGCCTATTGCAGGGAATCGGTGCTTCTCCTTGTCCTCCTCTTCCTGGAGAATGGGGCAGTTGACCACAAAGTGGCCCCATTCCCCACAGGCAGTGCACCAGTTCATGGCCTCAAGTGCGCTGAGGTATGCTTCCCAGCTGCCCTTCGATCGTCCCTTCTCCTCCTCTCCAGGGGCGGGGCAGTTGGCGGCGGGTGACCCTCTTCCCGCAGGAAGGGCACCAACTTGAGGCCTCGACCAGGCGAAGGTAGCCATCCCAGCGTCCACTCTTGAGCTTCCCTCTCTTGGGCTCTTGACGCTCAGGCTCTACCTTCATGGGCGCGGGATGCACGGGCTCCCCCTCCGGCGCTGGATGCACGGGCTCCCCCCTCCGGCGCTGGATGCACGGGCTCCCCCTCCGGCGCTGGATGCAAGGCTCCCCCCTCCGGCGCTGGATGCCGCGCTCCCCCCTCCGGCGCTGGATGCAGCGCTCCCCCTTCTGGGTGCTGGATGCTCGCGCTCCCCCTTCTGGGCGCTGGATGCTCGCGCTTCCCCCTTCTGGGCGCTGGATGTTCGCGCTCCCCCCTTCTGGGCGCTGGAGCCTGCTTCTTTGCCTTCTTGGCACCGCCCCTCCTTCCCTTCTTCGGGACCAGCAGTTCCACCTCCTGCCATGGAGGGGGTTGGTCAGGTGGTTTGTGCCCGACCTTGCCGACGGCAAAGCACCACTCCTCCCCTTTGAGGCAGGTGAGGCAGGTTTCCTGATCCACCTGCGGCGATGGTATGGCCTTTAGGTGGATCCACTCCTCCGCAGTCTCCACCTCACCTCGATCAAAGGCCTGCACAAAGAGGGGGTCTTCATATGGGCACACCTCAGGGAGGTGCCCATACTCCAGACAGGCGAGGCACCATGTAGCCCCTCCTTCTTTCAACTCCCTCTGATGCTCATGCCACCTCTTCATGTAGGCATCAACTTTATCCATTTTTTTTTTTTTTTTTCAAACACAAAAAAACACTATTTGAAAAAGAACAAAAAAAAACGTCCTTTCCTTTCCTGGTCCGGCTGTTGGAGGCGTTGTTTGTCCCACGCAGGACACCATATGTGGCAGGCTGGCTCGCAGTGGTGAGTGTGATGACGTCACGGACCAGGAAGTAACTGAAACCAAAACAATGGATGGGCGGGTGAAGCTGAGTGCAACGGCACTCAGCTGGATTTATTAATAATTAAACAAAACAAAAGATTTAAACAAAACAACAAAACCAAAGGGCACGAGGGCCAAACGAATAAACAGACAAACAAGTAAGTGGCGTGCTGGCTAAACCAGCACGTTTTAGCAATTGTTTTATGTCGTCTCTCTCGCTCTCTCTCGCTCTCTACTCCAAAACTCCATCAACGCAGAACAGACAGCTGCAGGTTCTTATACTCTGGCCGAGGGTTAACTAGCTGTTAATTATCTTATTACCCCTCGGCCACAGTCTGCAGCGTTTGGTAAGGATGCATGACTGTCAGCTAGTTAAATAATCAGTAGCTGATCAGTCATGCATCCTCACGAGGATTTTAAATATAAATAATAATAAATACGCGGCGCTGTTATCCGCGCCACAAACAATAATACAAATAATAATAATGGGGCGGGACACTCCGCCACAAGCATCGAAAAAACGAAAGCCATGACACTACAGAATTGGACGTTCTACATTGAAGAGAAAAACGTGGTAAAATAAATGGGCACAATGAATGTAATAAAAAATAAATAAATAAATAAATATTGAATGATAAACAGCTAGGGCTACCAGATTGTGAGAGAGTATGATAACTTCAAGTGCAACAGATATGATAAATCAACAAAAAAAAACAGAAGGGGGACTACATCAAAACAAGAGCAACAACTCAGGTAAGACAGCCATTAAATGTATTTATCTTAATGCTAGAAGTCTCAAAAACAAAATGTTAGAACTTGAAGCTACTGCACTAACAAGTAACTACAATGTGATAGGTGTTACAGAAACTTGGTTGTCTGAGAGTGATGGAGACGAATATACTGTAATATTAGTGAGTACACACTGTATAGGAAAGACAGGCAGGACAAAAGAGGCGGAGGGGTAGCACTATACATCCAAAACAATCTTGAAACCCAGGTGTTAAATCTGGAAGAAAAAAAATAAATATGCAGAATCAATATGGGTCAGAATAATGGACAAAAATTCAAAGGGCAAAATATTAGGGGCATGCTATAGACCGCCAAATTCAGGCACTGAGCAAAATAATCTGTAATACAATGACATTAAAAATGCATGGAGCAAAGGAGAAGCCATATTAATGGGGGATTTCAACATCCCCCATATAAAATGGGAAAACCCGGTGGGGAGCACGACAGACGAAATTGAAATGACAAATGACTGCTTCCTAACGCAATTTGTCAAGGCACCGACTAGAGGGGAGGCATGCCTTGATTTAGTCTTTTCAAATAACGAAGACAGAATAACTAAAAAGGAGGTCAGAGATCTATTGGCAAACTCAGACCACTACGTGGTCTCATTTGAAGTGCTTTTTAAAACCCTGAAAGTAATGACTAAAAGTAATGAAAAGAGGAGGTAAAATGTCTAAGAGATACAAATGGCAAAATCATAGATGAAGAAAAAAAATAACAAATATATTAAATGATTACTTTTCACAAGTTTTTACAAAGGAGGATACAGACAACATGCCCCACATGTCGACCTGTTCCTATCCAGTTTTAAATAACTTTAGCATAACAGAGGCAGACGTGTTCAAGGGACTAGGAGCTCTTAAAATAAACAAATCCCCTGGGCTGGATGAGATCCTCCCAAAAGTACTCAAATAAATTAAAGAATTTATTTACAAACCGCTAACCAAGAGCATGCAACAGTCTCTTGACACAGGGGTTGTACCGACAAACTGGAGAATTGCAAACGTAATACCGATCCACAAAAAGGGAGATTTTTTTGAGGATGCAACATCGACAATGGATAATTGCAAAGCATATGACATGGTTTATTTAGATTTCCAGAAAGCTTTTGAAAAGTCCTGCATAAATGATTAATTCTCAAACTGAACGCAGTAGGGATTCAAGGAAATGCATGCACATGGATTAGGGAGTGGTTAACATGTAGAAAACAGAAAGTACTGATTAGAGGAGAAACCTCAAAATAGAGCGAGGTAACCAGTGGTGTACCACAGGGATCAGTATTAAGTCCTCCGCGTTTCCTAATCTACATTAATGATTTAGATTCTGGTATAGTAAGCAAACTTTGCAGACAACACAAAAATAGGAGGCGTGGCAAACACTGTTGCAGCAGCAAAGGTCATTCAAAATTATCTAGACAGCATTCAGAACTGGGCAGACACATGGCAAATGACATTTAATAGAGAAAAGTGTAAACTACTGCGCACAGGCAATAAAAATGTGCATTATAAATATCATATGGGAGATACTGAAATTGAAGAAGGAATCGATGAAAAAGACCTAGGAGTTTAGGTTGACTCAGAAATGTCTTCATCTAGACAATGTGGGGAAGCTATAAAAAAGGCCAACAAGATGCTCGGATATATTGTGAAAAGTGTTGAATTTAAATCAAGGGAAGTAATGTTAAAACTTTACAATGCATTAGTAAGACCTCATCTAGAACAGAATTATCCCGGGTTTAAATGGCATGTCGTATGCAGACAGGCTAAAAGAATTGACTCTATTCAGTCTTGAACAAAGAAAACTATGCAGTGATCTGATTCAAGCATTACAAATTCTAAAAGGTATTGACGATGTCGACCCATGGGACTTTTTCGAACTGAAAAATGAAACAAGGACCAGGGGTCGCAAATGGAGATTAGATAAAGGGGCTGAACAACCCAACGAGCAAGATGGGCTGAATGGCCTCCTCTCGTTTGTAAACTTTCTTATGTTCTTATGACAAGGAGCAGCTGAGTCAGCCTAATGATTGCAGTAATCCTGTTGAACTTCAACCTCTGATAAACCTTGCTGTTTTAATGCAACTAGACTGTTTCCACTAACCTGTGAGGGCCTCCACTGTGTGTCACTGACATCTCTGAATACAGGCTTAGTGTGGTATTTTAATATTCATGACAGGATAAATGCCACTTGCAGTGGTATGAGGGGGAGTCATAGGGTCAGAGCAGCGCAGGTTACCATCCTGGCTGTGATGAATGTGGCTTTCAGCTTTCAGTTGTGTCCCTGATCCTGTTTCAGTCTAGTGATGCATGGCACTGTAAAGGCCATCAGCATTTCAGATCCATTCTCTTTGCAGGGACGCTCTCCTCTTCTACAGTAATGGGCTCCTTGCCAAAGGCTGATGCAACAACAAGACCGGCACACAGAATACCTACAGTGGAAAAACACATGCTTCCTTTATTACCATTGGACAGCTTCAATCAAGACTTTTTAAAAGACACCTGCGTAAGCATGGTTAAAAGACATGGCTTTGTTTGGTCTTTGAAGTAGCTCTAAATTTCATTTTTGTTTACTGTCTGCTTATGATTTTATTATGTTTGCAGTCGTTTTTTGTTAAAGTGGGTGTAGCTAACAAGCTAATTCCATACATGTTCCACTCCATGCACATCCATGCACTTGCACTTTATAGATCTCAAATATGTAGTTTTGAAAGAAACACATGTTTCAGCAAACTTTTCATTTTCATTCTAAAACATTATGGGGCCGATGTAAGGATACATGCAAAGTAATTTGCGGCTGCAAAACACCCGTATTGCTGCCAAAAACGTTTAGCTGGCGTAAAGTAGGACTTAGAGATCACAAAAATGTGGCATGTATGTAAAGAATGGTTTTCACCTGGCGTTCTGCACCCGCTATCAAATTAGCACTTTGCCATCATTAATCCATTTAAATGATATTGAAATGAATTCAAATGAAGAAAAGAACATGGAATTGTGCAGGGATCCAGAATACTAAGCGGGTGCAAACATTCTAATGAGATGGAAGGATTTAGCCTTGCACATAGGCAATTGCTGACCCTCCAAAAGCTTTGCACCTCCTCTTACAAGGTGCAAACCATTGTAGAAGCGAGTAATTAAGCGCTGTATAAAACCACACACCTTCAGAGACCTGTCAGTAGCCTCAGGATGGCTGCTGTGCTACACTTCCTGATGTGGTGACGCTTGGCTCTTGTTGAGGACAGGCAGGAAAAGCTTCACAAGAGAAGGGCTGGCCAGAGAGGACCCTGCATATTGAAACCCAGGGTCACTTTGTTTGGGATGGCTTGCCTCTCCAGCAGTGTCAGCTGTGATGTGGATGGCGTTCCTCCTCCTGTTCCTGTTGCATGCCTGTGCTGCGTTGCGAGTTTAGCTTTTTTGTTCGCCGCCGCAGGTCCTGCCACCTTTTCATCACCTGGTTGACTGTCATCCTGGTAACACCACAGCATTGACTTTATCCACTATAGAGGACCATATGGCCTATTTGGCAGCAGAACTGAGGCTGAGGCTTTTCCAAATGACTCAATTTGATGCTGAGTGACCTCTGCCATAAGGACTCTCAGCTCCTCCTCTGAAAACTTTTCGTTTCTGTGCGCCAAGAGGACTTTGCTGCCCTTCGTCTGACATGTTTTTTGGTTTCATTTGATTTTCGTGCTCCACAAATCTCATCCAGTGCTTACTGTTCTCTGTACTCCCCTCACCTCTGAGCTGTAAGTGCGGCCGCTGAATAACCAGATGCACAGGCGGCGCTCATTGCGACCCTCATTATCATGATTGCAGCTCATTATTTGTGCGTGTTGAGTCATATGCATTGCTATATGTCGCAGTGCAAAATATTCGCCTGGCCCCTAGGCAATTCAGATTTTTCAGCCGCAATTGTTTGCACTGTTCCTATCCTTACATCAGCCCCAATATCTCAAACTACACCTGTTATATCTCAACTACATGTTAAAGAAATCTCTGCTTTCAGGCCTTGTTTCTGATTGCACTTTCAGGGTCACCTGGGGAGTGAAACTGTCCCCATGTCTTCAGCACCTCATTTCCTGTTAACCGACCAGCGCTTCCCCTAATGATTGACGTGCTCAGCAGCCAGTAAGATGCTTGCCCTCAAAGACACTGCTGAAGTGCAGGTGAAAAGATTACCTGGAAGGGAAGGCAGCTGAGAACACAATTTTATCAACTGCAGCACCAAGTGTCATTTTTCTAAATAAAAAAAAAAAAAAAAAAAAAAAGAATAATAAAAACATGTTTGCAATATCGTATTTCTTTCTAAACTGCACATGTGAAACCTATGTAGTCAACGGAATTGCATGATGGGTAACATTTTTTAAAGTACTTGAAAGGAACGAGGTTAATAAATCTTTCAGGATTCATCCAGCCTTTTCCTTCAACCCTCTCATCTTCCTCTAAACAATTGACCACATTCTTTACCTATTTCCCTTCTACACTTTTATTTCATAATTTCCTTCCTAACACCCTGCTTGTTTTTAGTACTAGCTTCTCTTAGTTTTATTACATACTTTATATATATTCAATCGTTATATATATTCAATCGTTCTGCAGTTCTTATTGCAATTACTCACATGCAGTTTTTTTATTTATTTTTTTATAAGTTTGCATTAATCAGAAGCTTCTTTTTGCTTCTAAAGCCGAATGAAAGCTGCTGACTAATGTTACATTAACATATTGAATTACATACCGCTTTGTAGTTTCCATATACTTAATAAAAAACTAACATGAAATACTGTACTACTGTCATGGCTTCTGGTAGACTTTTGTGATATCATTTTGTAGTTTCTTGATTACATGATGTTAAATAAAAGATCTAAATTATGTTCATAAAGTTGATTTTTTATTATGTCTCAATCCTAAAATTCTAGGTGATGCTGAACTTTTGACCATAGCTGTAGATATGTGCAACACAGGTTAGATCAGCAAAGAGTCTTTAGAGACTTAAGAGACATCACCATCTAGTGATCAGCCACTTTGAATCAAGTTTCCTTTTTGTTTGGCTGGCAATAAACGAACATAAAGACACTTTAGCTGGCAAGCCTACAGTACATGGGTCTAAGACGGCAACAAGAACAGAAAGGCACCTTTTGAACTCAAAGTACTTAAGAGATTGAAACCCCCACACTATGTGAGTTATTGTAATGAAAGCACTCAGAATGATTAACGGATTGAACCCCACACTATGTGAGTTATTGTAATGAAAGCACTCAGAATGATTAACGGATTGAACCCCACACTATGTGAGTTATTGTAATGAAATCACTCAGAACGATTGTGAATACCATACTTTACAATCAATCAGCACAGTGGGTGGAATTCTGGTAAACTCAACAGAAGGATGGAAGCATTTTTTTTACATAGTTAGAAATGCTTGAAGTAGTAATAAACAAATCCACTAGGCCGGATGAGATCCTCCCAATAGTACTCAAAGAAATGAAAGAAGTTATTTACAAATCGCTAACCAAGATCATGCAACAGTCTCTTGACATAGGGGTTGTACCGACAGACTGGAGAATTACAAACATAATACTGATCCAGAAAAATGTAACTACAGACCAATAAGCCTGACTTCTATTATATGTAAACTTATGGAAACTATAAGAAGATCAAAAATGGAATGGTAACATTATCCTGGGAGACAGTCAGCATGGTTTTAGGAAAGGGAAATCGTGTCTAACTAACCTGTTTGATTTTTTTGAGGATGCAACATCGACAATGGATAATTGCAAAGCATATAACATGGTTTATTTAGATTTCCAGAAAGCTTTTGACAAAGTCCTGCATAAATGATTAATTCTCAAACTGAACGCAATAGGGATTCAAGGAAATGCATCCACATGGATTAGGGAGTGGTTAACATGTAGAAAACAGAAAGTACTGATTAGAGGAGAAACCTCAAAATGGAGCAAGGTAACCAGTGGTGTACCACAGGGATCAGTATTAGGTCCTCTGCAAACTTGTTAAATTTGCAGACAACACAAAAATATTAGGAGTGGCAAACACTGTTCCAGCAGCAAAGGTTATTCAAAATGATCTAGACATCATTCAGAACTGGGCAGACACAGGGCAAATTACATTTAATAGAGAAAAGTGAAAGGTACTGCACGCAGGCAATAAAAATGTGCATTATAAATATCATATGGGAAATACCGAAATTGAAGAAGGAATCGATGAAAAAGACCTAGGAGTTTATGTTGACTCAGAAATGTCTTCATCTAGACAATGTGGGGAAGCTATAAAAAAAGGCCAACAAGATGCTCGGATATATTGTGAAAAGTGCTGAATTTAAATCAAGGGAAGTAATGTTAAAACTTTACAATGCATTAGTAAGATCTCATCTAGAATATTGTGTTCAGTTCTGGTCACCTCGTTACAAAAAGGATATTGCTGCTGTATAAAGAGTGCAAAGAAGAGCGACCAGAATTATCCTAGGTTTAAAAGGCATGTCGGATGCAGACAGGCTAAAAGAACTGAATCTGTTCAGTCTTGAACAAAGAAGACTATGCGGTGATCTGATTCAAGCATTCAAAATTCTAAAAGGTATTGACAATGGACAAGGACCAGGGGTCACAAATGGAGATTAGATAAAGGGGCATTCAGAACAGAAAATAGGAGGCACTTTTTTACATAGAGAATTGTGAGGGTCTGGAACCATCTCCCCAGTAATGTTGTTGAAGCGGACACCCTGGGATCCTTCAAGAAGCTGCTTGATGAGATTCTGGGATCAATAAGCTACTAACAACCAAACGAGCAAGATGGGCTGAATGGCCTCCTCTCGTTTGTAAACTTTCTTATGTTTTTATGTAACTAATACACCATGAGAGAATTCACTTTGTATCACAGCCTGGAGACTCTCAAACATGTCTCCTCTCTTCCAGCTGCTATATCAGAGTGTAACCTTTATCCTGGCCCCCCTGTGGATGTAAGAAATTCAACAGTAAGAAACACCACATCAAACAAATGTTATATTTCTTACACTGGGGGCAAAGTGTTGCCGAGGGAAAGGTTCATGGCTACACCCTGTTAATGGTGTACCAGCAGTATAAAAAGGGAAGACATGTTTTACAGCTCTATAAACCACATAGGTGCTTTACACATGTTAGTTAAAAGTACCGGAATGTGAGGGCTAATACAAATGATATGCAAAGTCATTCTAAATAACAAGAACACTGCTCTACACTGGTCACTGTATTACCAAAAGGACATTGTGTCCTGGAGAGAGTCCAACAAAGAGCAGCCAGATGAATCCTAGAGTTTAATGCAATGAGCTATCAGATAGGGAACAGAATGTATTTATCTTAGACAAACATAGGGAGGACTTGAAGTCTTTACAATCTTGAATTGACAAAGCTGACACTAACACTAACCCAATACTGTTAACACCGCAGCACAGAAACCAGGACCACAGGACACCGCTGACACTAACCCAACACTGTTAACAACACAGCACAGAAACCAGGACCAGAGGACACCACTGACACTAACCCAATACTGTTAACAACACAGCACAGAAACCAGGACGCTAACCCAATACTGTTAACAACGCAGCACAGAAACCAGGACCAGAGGACACCGCTGACACTAACCCAATACTGTTAACAACACAGCACAGAAACCAGGACGCTAACCCAATACTGTTAACAACGCAGCACAGAAACCAGGACCAGAGGACACCGCTGACACTAACCCAATACTGTTAACAACACAGCACAGAAACCAGGACCAGAGGACACCGCTGACACAAACCCAATACTGTTAACAACACAGCACAGAAACCAGGACCAGAGGACACCGCTGACACTAACCCAATACTGTTAACAACACAGCACAGAAACCAGGACCAGAGGACACCACTGACACTAACCCAATACTGTTAGCAACACAGCACAGAAACCAGGACGCTAACCCAATACTGTTAACAATGCAGCACAGAAACCAGGACCAGAGGACACCGCTGACACTAACCCAATACTGTTAACAACACAGCACAGAAACCAGGACCAGAGGACACCGCTGACACAAACCCAATACTGTTAACAACACAGCACAGAAACCAGGACCAGCGGACACCGTGGAAATACGGAAGAGATATGCAGAAGGTAGGAGACACTTCTTTACACAGAAAGTGGTGAGGGGGTGGGATGGGAATCAGACCAGCATGCATGGGGCTGGATGTTGTGTACATTCCATATGAGAGACCCAAACCAATGCTCTTATATTTATATTTTCAACCAGGCAGTACTACAATCTCTATGCACATTAATTGAGGCTTCTGCATGGCTTTATTTTGACGATTCTGTCAGAGAAGAAATTGAAATCCCTATCCTTTCACACCTCTGCAGTTTTAATGAGCTTCTGCTTGTAAAACTACAGGAAGGGTTGAGGGTGCATGGAGCATGAATAAGGAGAAGTAGACACTAATGGCCTCTTTCGGTTTACACATGACAGTGTCACAGGTTAATCTAGACTCCGCTTGGGTTCTCTCTAATCTCCAAGGAATATATTTTCATGAAAAGATTCAAAAAGGTTACATTTGAGAAAGACTTCAGTACTTGGAAATGCCTGCGGGGGAGCCAGTGGTAATATTGAACATTTCAAGGCCCCATATTCACAGAAAATGGATACAACTGTATACCTTTTTAGGTCAATAAAACAAACACAGCACTGGCCAAAAACGTAGAGAATGACCTTTAAGTGTTTGCAGCTAACTTCACAAATCTAACCAGTTATGCACATAGGGCTACATAGGGCTCAAATGAGCAGTTTTGAAAGAACAACATGATGGGTGTTATGCATAAAAATAGACGGCATTTCCAGATTATCCCGTTAATCAACGTGGCGTTTTTTTTTTACTCATAAAACCATTGTCAGGATAAATACCGTGGTGATACTGTTTTACTGAAGGAAAAATACTGTCAAATTCCCAACAAACAATGCCATTTTTGTAATATGAACAGACTGACGGCACATGAATTGTGTGGTAGTGTAGTAGGCTATGACTTGTGGAAATAAAACAGATTCAGAGAGAATGGAATTCTCCATTCAAGAACTTGGTTGTCAAAGAGGTATGTAGCAAATGCAGAGAAATTGTTTGGAGAACAAAAAAAAGTATCAATAAAATAGAGAAAACCATTCTGGGCAGAGGAAACACAACACGTCAATGCGCCTTGGACTGTCAAAAGAAATGGTAGGATGAAAGGGGAGCTTTAAAAAGCAGCACCTCTCCATTGAGAAGCTGTGGGCCCTGGTGCTCGCTATTCTGCCAGCAGAGGGGGCTGTAATATATGTAGTACAATTGTTGGATTAGGAGGACATGACATCCAGCTAGGGTCATTTCATGCAAACGGGCGCTGCATAATCACGCGAGGTTTGCCTCATTAATTCCCCCTCCAGCTCGAAGATTTAAAATTATTTACCTCGTGAGATGAAACCTTCTTGTCTCATCATCAGACAGGACACGCCCAAATGATCATCTCGGAGTTGAAAGATGAGGGGCTGGAGAACCGCCTTGAAAAACATCTTGTAATAAACCCCCCTCCTCCGGGTGCCCTGCCCAAGCCACAGCAGCAACGTTTACAATTCAAAACAGAACAACTAATTGAACTCTGTCAGGTGCTGTATAAACTCACGTTACAGTGAGAAATAAATGACCTTCGGGTTTCATTATCATTGACAACATAAAACACATTCAAATTGATAAACTGACCATGGCAAAATCAAGCAGTGTAATTATCACTGTCTGCTGAATACGTGGTATTGTTTTTTGCAGATAAAAGGTATTTACTGTCATCAGATTGTTTTATGAATCCGTTGAAGTGCATGTAAATGAGGACAAGGGGACTGTTAGGACGGTTTATATTTATATTCATAGCTACATTGTTTTTGCACCTGTCAATTGTTTTCAATATAATGTTCAATTATACAATCACATTACATACTGTATGTCACATGGGCATTTTTCAAAGTGTTTAGGGAGAAAATAACAGGTTTCACAATCACTAGATTGTTTGTTTCTCGCAACACGGAACTCTCCATTCAAAAAGAGGAGTTACTAAAGGACTTTTATTTTTGGAGTGATAAACTACCACATTACAGTACCCCCAAATCGCTTTTTCACAGCAACAGGTATGCCGTCACACACAACAGATATATCCGCTCTATACCGTACATATATTATTAGGCAAAATCTAATAATGTTGCAGGATATTTTTTACATACGAGTACTCTGGGCTCTGTGACGCACATCTCTCGTTCCAAGTCGGACGCTTGTTAATGCAGTACCGCGCGTGCGCGTTCTTTCCTCTCCGCGCCATTGAAGGGAGTAGTGTAGAAGCGGCTCCTGAGAGTGTTGATAAGCATTTCAGTTCAATTAAACGCAGTTGCAAATACAGATTAATTCATTCAACAGAAGCAGAAACTATGGCTACTGATTCGTGGGCTCTGGCTGTCGACGAACAAGAAGCTGCCGCGGAGTCGGTAAGTGTGGTTTGTCGTTTATTTCTTTAGAATGGGCCGTGGAAAAGCACGAAACCTCACGATACGTACACTGCATTTTTTATAAACGTATACTACCGTTAAACTTCATACTCGCCGGGTGCTGGCAGATATTGTCAATAAACGCCGGAGTCGTTTAATTTAAGTTTTACGGTGTGATGTTCGATTCTGCTGTATACAGTGATTGGCAGAAGGTTTTGCGATCATCACAGCAGCACCAGTTCATTATAGGGACCTACCTAAATCGCGATTTCGCGGAAATCGTGAAATTGAGGGTTCACCGCGAAATTCACCTCTTAGGGGCCAATGCATACAAACAAGTACGGAGAGGGGAAAAAAGAAACCTCGTTTAAATTAACTACTGCACAATGCAAGCGACGCAACGGCAAGCTACGTATCTGCATTCTGTAGATAGCCCTTTTTGATTCCTTCGCCGTCCTGTGTGCATTGCACTTAAGTAAAAAAACGTTCACAAGTAACATTTAGGCTACAAAATAAATTCTTCAAAGCAGTTAACGTTCTTGTTTACTATTCAAATGACAAAGTTTTAATCAGCCTATCAGTGCGTCTTTACTGCTTTTATGTGATCTGTAGTACTGTGCAGGAGGGGGTGGGATAATGTTGGTGCTGCATTGTTTTGATTTAGGTTGCTAAAATCTAGTTTTCAGCATTGGAGGTAAAATAGTAGAAATGGATTACAAAAAAGCAAAGTATATTTCTGCTGATGATCGTTTCAAGATATTTCCCAAAGAAACTGTACATGCAGACTGAGGTAATTGTTTTCCATATCTTAATGTGTATTTGGAGAAAATACGATCGATCACTATTTAGCTTCAGAAACACACATTAAACAAAAGGCTACTTCAGAGGCTGCTGAACAGAACGTAAAATAAACAGCTTTCAGAAACCAAACTGGAAAGTCAGCTCAGAGAAAAAGTATTCCTGTCTGCAAGTTAAATCAGTACTAAACGATCCAGCACAGCCACCTCGCTTCAACCTGCTGCTTAGTTGGAATTTTAGACCCGAATAGCCACGTCTTCTTTGTTTTGACTCGGTACTAATAAAATAAATTATTGGATAGGACAAATAACATGACAACGAACGTACTGCATATATTGACTTCATTAAAGTATGCCAAATGCCCTTGTGTAACCGAGTTTTTGGGCTGTTTCTAATCGATTTCCACATCTGTATAACTGTAAAGCTTTGCCTTAACTTCCAACCAATTCAGTGGATGCAGACGTGCAGTCTCAATGTATGGGCAAGTCAACTGCAGGAGGATGCTGCATACTCGCCTTTAACAAATGACAGCACTCTGTTTTAGTAAGGAAGCAAGTACCACTATTTTTAGGCTTTATAGTGTTCTGAAATACTGTCTACTTAGGTTTATTTAATGTTTAAACAGGTCCGCGAAATCCTGATTTTATTCCGCAACATACCCGTGAAAAATACATAAATTTACCGCGATTTAAGTAGACCCCTAATTATTGCCGGTAGTGTGGTCCACCCACCGTGGCCCAAACTTCAGCCGCATCACACAGTGATGTCATTGAATACATTTCATTGTAGTTTCATTGTGATGATGACGGATTCCTGTTTGCGTGCCCTCGTTTATTGTCATACGAACCAAAAAATAGTCTTTTGATGTTGGGATTATTATTATTTATTTATATCAAAGGCGACTTGACTTGGACGTGTAAGAGGGCAGTAGGGTTACAATGCAAGATTCAGATTTAAATACAGTGTAGTTTACAGAAAGTGCAAAGTACTACTAAAATACAATATGAACTAGGGATGTTATGCTGTGTCATTGGTCAATATTTTTATTATTGGAAGTTATCAGCATTTTTGCTGGTGTAGATCATACCTTTATTTCCACGTATGAGTATCTGATATTTGGATTAAAAAAACAAAACCAAAAGAACATGATAAGAACATAAGAAAGTTTACAAACGAGAGAAGGCCATTCAGCCCATCTTGCTCGTTTGGTTGTTTGTTTATTTAGCAGACGCCTTTATCCAAGGCGACTTACAGAGACTATGGTAGGGTGTGTGAACTATGCATCAGCTGCAGAGTCACTTACAACTACGTCTCACCCGAAAGACGGAGCACAAGGAGGTTAAGCGACTTGCTCAGGGTCACACAATGAGTCAGTGGCTGAGGTGGGATTTGAACCCGGGACCTCTTGGTTACAAGCCCGTTACTTTAACCACTGGACCACACAGCCTCCTATAGTAGCTTATTGATCCCAGAATCTCATCAAGCAGCTTCTTGAAGGATCCCAGGGTGTCAGCTTCAACAACATTACTGGGGAGTTGGTTCCAGACCCTCACAATTCTCTGTGTAAAAAAGTGCCTCCTATTTTCTGTTCTGAATGCCTATTTATCAAATCTCCATTTGTGACCCCTGGTCCTTGTTTCTTTTTTCAGGTCAAAAAAGTCCCCTGGGTCGACACTGTCTAGACCTTTTAGGATTTTGAATGTTTGAATCAGATCGCCGCGTAGTCTTCTTTGTTCAAGACCTAATAGATTCAATTCTATTATCCTGTCTGCATATGACGTGTCTTTTAAACCCGGGATAATTCTGGTTGCTCTTCTTTGCACTCTTTCTAGAGCAGCAATATCCTTTTTGTAACGAGGTGACCAGAACTGAACACAATATTCTAGGTGAGGTCTTACTAATGCATTGTAAAGTTTTAACATTACTTCCCTTGATTTAAATTCAACACTTCTCACAATATATCCGAGCATCTTGTTGTCCTTTTTTATGGCTTCCCCACATTGTCTAGATGAAGACATTTCTGAGTCAACATAAACTCCTAGGTCTTTTTCATAGTTCCTTTCTTCAATTTCAGTATCTCCCATATGATATTTATAATGCACATTTTTATTGCCTGCATGCAATACTTTACACTTTTCTATTAAATGTCATTTGCCATGTGTCTGCCCAGTTCTGAATGCTGTCTAGATCATTTTGAATGACCTTTGCTGCTGCAACAGTGTTTGCCACGCCTCCTATTTTTGTGTCGTCTGCAAATTTAACAAGTTTGCTTACTATACCAGAATCTAAATCATTAATGTAGATTAGGAATAGCAGAGGACCTAATACTGATCCCTGTTGTACACCACTGGTTACCTCACTCCATTTTGAGGTTTCTCCTCTAATCAGTACTTTCTGTTTTCTACATGTTAACCACTCCCTAATCCATGTGCATGCATTTCCTTGAATCCCTACTGCGTTCAGTTTGAGAATTAATCTTTTATGCGGGACTTTGTCAAAAGCTTTCTGGAAATCTAAATAAACCATGTCGTATGCGTTGCAATTATCCATTGTCAATGTTACATCCTCAAAAAAGTCAAGCAGGTTAGTCAGACACGATCTCCCTTTCCTAAAACCATTCTTTCCAGTCTGTCAGTACAACCCCTGTGTCGAGACTGTTGCATGACCTGGGTAGAGGTTTGTAAATAACTTTAATTTCTTTGAGTACTATTGGGAGGATCTCATCCGGCCCAGGGGATTTGTTTATTTTAAGAGCTCCTAGTCCCTTTAACACTTCTGCCTCTGTTATGCTAACGTTATTTAAAATTGGATAGGAACAGGATCATAACTAAATAGTACTCACTAAGTCGCTGTTGTATTAGAAAGTGTAAATCAATATTGCCGTTTGTTTATTTTTCTATGCATGGTCCTTTATATTAGGACCTTGTTTGACGTCCCCCATGAGACTAATTTCTTCCAGATTGCACAATAGTTTACCAGGACACAACTTTTACACCCAGGGGACTCTCCGTTGTGTGAATAATTCTAGCTCTGTAGTTCTGGCCATTGTGAATTCAAACTCAATGCATAAGCAATCATACGAATCCTGATACATTTCAAGGATAGTAATAAGACTCCTGTCTGCATAGCAGTTTAATCCATTCCAGGTTTTAAAATGAGCCTGGTTAGCCCCAGTGTATAGGTAACAAGCGCAGGTGTGTCTTATTCAACTCCTATTAAAACCAGGAATGGATCAAACAGCTAGCAATGGGAGTCTTATTTCCATCCCTGCATTTGGTTATTGTGTCCTGTAATTCCTTGTTAACATCTGGTAACTCTCTTGCAGTGGAACTACGACCAAATAGTACAGGAACCAGATGCAAATAAAATAAGCATTTTGAGGGGTTTGGTTTCCTCGGAGTGTATATTTGTATATAAAATATCAAAATAAATGTTGTCCTCTCGGTGGTAGATGCTAAGCTTACTTTTGATACTGGAAAACTCAAAAAATGGGGAACAGAATCCTGGATTAAATACATCTGTGTGCTCACCTATTCAAGATCTTAAAAAATCAAGGATTATCCTTTGGATGCAGATAAAACTCAAATCCAAAATGTAAATCTCCCATGGTTCTTGAGGTATTGAAGATTCTGATGAATGTGTATCTGATGTGGAGGGCAAGTTGAATATTTGAAGACACATAGGGAAGCTCTTTCTAAAGACATATTAACCATGTGTTCTCAGCTGTGACAGAGAAGGAACTGGAGGTATTTTTAACCTCCTGGTTCCTTGATGTTGCAGACATCTTCAAGGGAGTACCTGTATATCGTATAGCCCAATTGAAATCATCAGAACAGGTTTCAATTGGATGCTATCCCAGGGGTGTGCAATTAAAAAAACCCAAAAAAAAACATATTGTTCAATGGACAAAATGCTAGAAAGATCTACTGGTCCTTCTTAAAAATCTACTTTCCCCTTCATCTTCCCACAAAACACACACACAAATGGAATATAACATTTAGGATTTTGCTTTTGTTAAACAATGGACACAATCAATTAGTGATTTAATAATAATTTTTGCTTCATGAAATCAAATAAACCTACATTAAAGCCATAAATATTTGCGAGCCTTTTAATGCGTTTTTCTCATATGAAAAAAAAAAAAAAACGCAAACATTTTTGGCAAGAATATCAAACTACCGGTACATCAGCATTCACGCACCAGGCCAATAGAGATACCTTTTATTATGAGGTGCAGCATTTCAGTATCTTAGGTTTCGGTTTCGATTACCATATATACAGTGCACTCTGTTTATAAGAATCACCGATGTAGAATCAACCACATATAGTGATCGAAAACTAAACAAATTATTCCTATACCAAGGCTAAAATAATCTGCTTGTAAGAATCAAGCAATGTGCTTATAAGAATAATTTCAGGGCAAACTGACTACATGTCTTTATAGGTGACGTGTCAACAATATTATTTATCTTACAAATGCACTTCACATTGGTATCAAATAAATCCTAGTCTTAGTTGTAAATGCAACTTTAATACATTAGGTTACTAGTTATTTTTTATTTTAATTTTGACTTATCGGCATATCAGATTGGAAAATGAGTGTTTTGGTCCCAGTTATCTATCAGTTTTAAGGAAACCCATAATGGTTAAGGTCACATATTTTTGAGTTGAGTTGCATAGCTTGTTTTTATTCAGCAAAAATAATAAAAAAAAAACCTACTGGATTGGAAATGCATGAATCCCTTCCAGAAGCTGACATGTTCCGCCCCACCCCAGCTTTTCCATTTCCACTATTTGTTTTTGTTGTTCTTACAGTTGGGTACTTTGCAGATCAAAGATGAGAAGCCCAAAGTGGAAGCCAATGGTAAGTGTGTGCATGCTTACACCCAGTAAATGTGTGACTAGTTGGGGTGAGTCTTTTAATGCTTCCTCATCCAATTCACTGACCACATGGCTGCATTGCTAGCATGATCGATCCTGATCCCAGTATATGTGCAGTCACTGACAAAGGTTCTACCACAGTTCAAGGTAAGGACAAGCATTTAGTAAACTTTAACCACTTCAATAAAACAAAAAGCAAAATACACAATTACTAGTAATTAATAAATAATCTTTATCAAAAAACAAACAAGCATCTCATTTAAAGTATTTGTTCATGACAAAAGTATTGGCATCTCTCTTTTACTATTTTGTGTGTCCTCCTTTTGCTTTTATTAAGGCATTCAGACATTTACCATAATTCTTAACAAGTATGTTACATCTTGTTGGTGAAATCTGGGCCCATTCTGTCTTGAATATTTACTTCAGCTCAGACAGATTTGAGAGGAACGGTAGTTCCTCGTGTCAAGTTATCAGCGAGAACTGCCAGAGACTCTATACATCAAGGGTAATTTATGTGTTTTCAGGGTATTGGCGCAGCAAAAGTAAATAAGCCAAAAGCACAATTTCACTTTTAATACTGAAAAAGTATTACTGTCATACAGTCGCCAAAGTAAGGTAAAAATGCCCTTCTCCTCCTCCTCCTTTTTCTCCCAACGTTTTTTTTGCAGACCCCAGACACTTTTATCCATGCATATGTACATTACAGAACATACAAATTTAATGACAATTAACTTGTTTTGTCAGCATGGAAATATACTAGGGAATGCACTTATTGTGACGTCTATCATTTATATTAAATTATTTATTTCTGTTTTAAATTGGAGCATTTGCCTGCAAAAAATAAATATAAAAAAAGGTCTGGCATTTGCAACTATAACCTTCAGTTTTTCAAGCGTGTTGTGTTACTGTCAGTGCTGCACGATTAGTTGAGGCAAGCAGTATTTTGAAAGATGAAGTCAGCCAGATGAGAATTCTCAAGACTGCTATATTCGCGTCCATTCATCATTATTATTATTTGTATATTTAGCAGGCGCCTTTATCCAAGGCGACTTACAGAGACTAGGGTGTGTGAACTATGCATCAGCTGCAGAGTCACTTACAACTATGTCTCACCGGAAAGACGGAGCACAAGGAGGTTAAGTGACTTGCTCAGGGTCACACAATGAGTCAGTGGCTGAGGTGGGATTTGAACCGGGGATCTCCTGGTTACAAGCCCTTTTCTTTAACCACTGGACCACACAGCCTCCTTTGATCATCTGATCTTGATCTGTGAAAAATGATGGTTTCCTGTCAGTGTAACGCTCATTGTGGTCTCTATTGGCGCAAGGAAGTACGGTTTCCTCTCGATACTAGTTGATGAGAGTAACACTATTTGTGGTCCCCACTGGATAAAAAGTAACGTTAATTTCTGAGAATTAGCTATGCAGAGCGATAGCCTATATATTTGGTAAAGGTAAAACATAAATAAATACATGAATAAATATTGAAATAAATGAATACATTGGATTGAGATTGAGATCTGGTGATTTGTGACGGTCATTCCAGAACTTTTATCTTCATTTTCTTCAAGAACTCCAAGCTGTATGCTTTGGGTTGTTGTTGTATTAGAAGTTGCCAGTCAGCCTACTAGGAGTTGGTATCATTGTACTTTGTAAAATGTTTTGATACCCGGCTGCATTCATTGAACTTTAATCCCATGAATGTCTCCAGCTCCTGATCTGCTGAAACATGGCTATATCATGATCAAACCACCTCCATATTTAACTGTAGGATCAAGTTTTTTTTTGTTTTTTTTTCATCGTAGGCGTAACAATTTTTTTCCAAACATACTGTGGTTCATTTTTGTGGAAAAGTTCTGTTTTAGTCCCATTGGACCAGATAATTTTGTTAAAGAATGCTTCAGATTCCTGTTCATATTTCTTGGCATATTTAAGATGGTTAGTTTTATGAATAATGCTTCTAAATCTTTCTTTAAGTCCTTGCCTGTTAGTCTTGTATTTTTTTTTTTTAGCTGCTCGGATGATTCTCCTACCTGCTGTACCAGTACTTTTCTTTGGATCTCCACTTCAAGCATTTCAGTTGAATTTGTCCTGTGGTGCTTCTTGTGGATTTTGTTATTCCATATTTCTTTGATTCTGTTCTGTAGTCATTTCCTTTGTTGTAGTTTGCTACGAGTGCTTTTCTCAAACATGAATCCAATTCCTTTGTCTTGACCGTCTACTGTGTTGCCAATATGTTTTTCTTCAATAGAATTGCCAGTTTTCTAGCTATTGGCATTATAAGGCAGTTTAATTACTGTGTAATGGTTTTCAATCAATGAATATATATCTTAATTAGTTTTCCAGACTAACATTTTTACAGACTTTTTTAATGTAAAAGTTTCTGCTAAATGACTAAATAATAAAGGCACCAATACTCTTGTCATGAACAATGTTTGAAAGTTATTAAATTTTTTATAAAGATTGTTTGTTAAACTACTGTTGTATTTTGGTCTCTGTCATATTATTTAGTGGCTAATGTTCACTGAATGAGGCTGACAGCTCGCCAGTATCCGCTCCTGTTTCCAGGCGTAAAGAGGCAGCTGGCTTGGACTCGGTGGATCAGAGAGCACCCAGTGACCTTGAGTTCTCCTGAGCTGCTATGAAGAATTGGAGCAGTGAAGGAACAATAATGGACATTCTGAATTGGACAAAAATGAACACATCTGATAGATATGAATGCTTGATACCAGCCATTTTAATTTGTACAAGCAATATTCAGATTTAAATGTTTTTCTCTACTGATAGAAATGTACAGTTAATGTTGTTTTGTATTTAATGAAAGGTTTGTGATTTCAGGCACTGATGTTAAACCAGTAGAAAATGCAGAAACCAAACCAGATGATGAAGATAAAGGTGTGTAACTGGAATAAAGTAGGCTTGTTCTGGTCAATTGAAGTGCAGTTCCTTGTGGAGCCAGCATCAGGTGTGATAGTAGGTGCCTCTGCAATCGGCTCGTCCCTCACCACAGCTGTCAGTTGAGCGAAAGCTGCTTCAAACCACCAATAGAAAACATGCAGTGCTCCCTCATTATACTGTGGCGTCGGTTATAAGGCAGTATGGTCTTGGCTCTCCTTTGCCCTGTATTTCTGTTACACTTGCATTCTCGTTATAAAGAGGAACACAAATAGCACAGTATCTTAACAATGCTTCATTATCATGCTGTCAATCCTGGTCAACATTGTGACACGCAAGAGATGTGCTTCAGTGGACCAAATCATTTGATGAGACATATCTGTTTGCACTGGAGCAATGCACTGGGAGCTACTCCTCAGGGCTCTCGGTGTAGTGCATCACCCCACACTATGGCGCAGGATATTCACACAGAATTGTAATAATTCAATTAGCAAAAACTTAGTTGTACAATAGGGATTTGCCCATTTCTTCTGTATTTTCCAGCATGATTGTGCATACTGGTTAAAAAATAAAAGCAGTTTGCATGTTTTGGTGTATTCTTACCTTTTATTTAAATGATTTATTTTTATTCCCCAGAGGACAAAGCTGCTCAGTCCTTATTGAATAAATTGATCCGCAGTAACCTGGTGAATACAACGAATCAAGTAGAAGTTCTGCAGAGAGATCCTAATTCCCCTCTCTATTCTGTTAAATCATTTGAGGAGCTAAGACTGTAAGTTTGCTTCAGATAGTTGTTTTATTGACTACACATACCAGTACCATGGCCTTGTTGCAGGTTAAGTTGAATATAAAACCACTTAAACCATTTGAGAAGCAGACTGTACCTAATATGGTTACCATATTAATACGTGATACTCTTTCATATATAAGGCTCACATTTAATATTGATCTAAATTATTTTTTTAATGCTTCAGCCTGCTGTACTATGTTGGAATTGGTACAATGTAACTTGTTGATGAATTTTGTGACCAGGGTTATGATGATTTAACATTTAGTCACGTGGTGTCCATGGAGATGCTTTGTTTTTGTTCACCAAACACAGACATGTTTGTTCTTTTATACATGTGTGTGCTTTTTTTATTGCTATTGTAAAAAATCGGATCTCAGTCGTTTCCTTGGTTTGTTTTTTTCAGGAAACCCCAGTTGCTACAGGGAGTGTATGCCATGGGGTTCAACAGGCCCTCCAAAATCCAGGAGAATGCTTTGCCCATGATGCTTGCGGAGCCGTAAGTATAGGGTAGTGTCTGCTTGGGTGTTTTTATCTTACAAATGCACTTCACATTGGTATCAAATAAATCCTAGTCTTAGTTGTAAATGCAACTTTAATACATTAGGTTACTAGTTATTTTTTATTTTAATTTTGACTTATCGGCATATCAGATTGGAAAATGAGTGTTTTGGTCCCAGTTATCTATCAGTTTTAAGGAAACCCATAATGGTTAAGGTCACATATTTTTGAGTTGAGTTGCATAGCTTGTTTTTATTCAGCAAAATCTACACCAATGTTTGTCTTCTTTGTTTGATTCCAGGCCACAGAATCTAATCGCACAGTCCCAATCTGGCACAGGTAAAACAGCTGCCTTTGTATTGGCAATGCTGAGTCACGTGGATCCTGCCAGGAAATATCCTCAGGTGAGAAATGCATTGTGTTCACTGTCTACACACAGTGTAAATGCCTGCATTTGCTAAAAGACGTATGTAGAAGACAAAGCAAAGTGGAATTTCTTTAATCCTTGTCAAAAAGACTAGAGTCACTTAAAAGAAGTCTCACCCGAAAGACACAGCTTAAGTGACTTGCTCAGGGTTACACAGTGAGTCAGTGAGTGAGCCAGGATTTGAACCGGGGACCACCTGTTTACAGACCCTTTTCTTTAACCACTGGATCACACAGCCTCCTACTATTATGTGCACATTTTCATGTATTGAATTGGATGCCTTTCTTATTGCATTAAATGCTGCAAAGTAACCTACCAACACAGCTACTGATTGGTTTGAAAACCTGTCAGTGTCCAGTACAACACACTGAGTCCATTGTCACCTCTTTAGCACCAGCAATATTATCACTGGTCCCCATTTTTTTTCCTTTATTTGCCTGTATTTTAGACTTCTTATATACAGACCATGGTAAGAAAGGATGACAATTCTGAAGTCCTCATTTAACAGATATAATGAAAAAATTAAATGTATTGATGTAATTCATTTTGAATCATTACAGTTAGTTTCCAGCTCAGAGGCAAATTTGTTGGCATGATGCCGTTTCTAATGTGTGTTTGTTTTTCTGGTTTCTTTTTTGCAGTGCCTGTGTGTTTCGCCAACCTATGAGCTCGCCTTACAGACAGGGAAGGTAATTGAGCAGATGGGAAAGAGCTACACTGAAGTTAAACTTGCATATGCAGTCAGAGGCAACAAGCGTGAGTAACCCGGGGTTCATTGGCAGCCCTTTGCCTATATAAAACAGAACTGCATCCTATACACACACAGACAAGAAACATGCGTTTATAAGAATCGGGTGGAGTGTGGGGGAAGTCATGAGGTCAGGAGCAGGTTCACATACCGGTAGTGCCGAGTTGGGGTTGGTTAGCCTCACAGCACCACAGCAATCACTGCTGGTCAATGTAAGGCTAAACTCTCTGCATCAGAGTTCAATAGCTTGGCAACACCTACTGCATACCTTCACCAGGTTAAAAGAAGCAATCGGCTAGACCGTGGAAACCGGCATTCAAACGGGGGACAAAGTGGGCATAAAACACATGGTTGGGTTCTTGAAATTACCAAGTTTATCAGGAAAGAATAGAAAAAAGTGCCCAAAGGTCTCAAATAAAATGAGTTAAACTCTTAATACTACAGTAAGTAATGGCTGCATTGACATATTGAAACATGTAAATGATTTGTGTTATGTGCATTGTATTAAATAGTGGAGAGGGGAATGAAGATTCAGGAACAGATTGTGATTGGGACTCCTGGCACGGTTCTGGACTGGTGTGCCAAGCTCAAGTTTATTGATGCCAAGAAGATTAAAGTGTTTGTGCTGGATGAGGCAGACGTCATGATAGCCACACAGGGCCACCAGGACCAGAGTATTCGTATACAGAGGTAAGAATAAAATGAATAAACACCTTCCTATGGTGATACAGTAAAGGCACTGTTAGTACAAATGTCATACTTTGCTACTTACTTATCCAATTGGGATGAAACTTGCTAAGGGGTCATTCCACATCAACTCAGCCAGAAAACGGACATTCCGTTGCCCGTCCGTCTCAGATTTTCCTAGAAAAATTCACCTGGGGGTTTTCTGACGCGCTGAGTTCAGAAATGATAGCCATTATTTATTTATTTATTTATTTATTTTTTTAAAATGTCCCCTTCGACCTGTGACCTTGCAAAGGTCAACCTAAAGTGAGAAAGGGACCTTGACCAGAAAAATCACCCTGGACGCAATTTAGATGCTACCATCATGTGTAGCACCTCAATCTACTCGTATTGAATAGGGCTTTTCAGAAAAACATACTAGGAGCACCCTACTCACTTCTGGCAAATTGCCAGATGAGGGGTAACTGACAAGTTTTATTCGAACTTCAGCCTACCCCTATACCCTGTAGGGGATGTGGGTCCTAAAATGTAAGTAGTGCTGTAAGACCCTTAGGTAGCAGTCTTCCAAATTCTGTGAAAAACATTTGGTTTCAAGTCCCACCACTGGTCATTAACCCTTAGCGGTCCCTTTATTCGGCACGTGTCAGGCGCGTCAGGTCCAATTTATTTTCACACGCGCAGTTTATTTTAGATACGCTGTTTAAAAGTATTTTTTTTCACAGTAAAACAGGTTTAAAAGGCACTGTATATCATCAGGACACTCGGTACTGCATCTCCAACCCCGCCCCACCCCTTGTTCGCTGTATTTTTCAAATGCCTCTTAATAATAGTACATACCGATAAATCATCTCTTGATCACTTGTTTTATCACCAAACTCCTCAATAATGCTATCCAAGTCGTTATTTTATTACTATAACATCTAAAAAAAGCTCTGCAAATGTCTGTGATGTTCTTTGAGCGCTGGATGCAGAAGTAGCAATCTTGTTTGTTTATGTCCGTGTTATCTATGTGGTGTCGGGTCTATCAGTATTCATGAGATACTCCCTTTTTTTCCCGGCTTCTCTCGGCTCCTATCGGTCTCACTCTGCTTTTTCCGGAGAAAAAACGACTAGAGACCTTTTTTTGTGTCTTTTTGATGATGTCGGACAGGGTTCGACATTGGACCAGAAAGGGAAAATTGCGATGTCGGACCAGGTCCGACATAGGACCGCAAAGGTTTAAACCCCCTTGAAATCTCAATTTTTGCTATTTGTACCAAGTTTAGGCCATAATAACTTGCGTGGGGGGACTTCAAAAAAACCACCCAATGATATGTTTGGATAGGTGTTGATGAGATCTACAAGCATCAAGCAAAATATTATGGTATCCAGGGATTTGGGCAGATTTTTGAAGTTGCATTTGTCATGTATTCAAGTATTGCTTTGGTGAGGTGAGTTCTATCCAGACTGGCTATTTCTTTAACTTTGCATTCTCTGAGGAAAAAGCAACAGTATGTGCTTCCACTGGCACTAGCTTGGAGCTGAGGGGTTAGGAACTTGCGTGGGACTTGGGACTTCTTTGTTACAGTGACACTTGAAACTACCAAAATTTTGCTTAGTTGGATTTTAAAAACTTTACAGCACCTTTTTAAATACACATGTCTCTGTCATCGAAGACCTCCTAAACCAAAGATTTTCAGTTGTGCCTGAAATTGACTGATTGGCTAACATGAGAATGCAGCAAATGGCTTTTTCACAAATGGTTGGTCAGTCAATCAATTATCCCCCTAGGTAGGCACCACAGCTTATAAAACAACTTTATCACTTTTTGGTTTTTAAAATCCAACTAAGTAAGGTTTTGGTAGTTTCAAATGTGTCATCATAACAACGAAGTCCCAAGTCCATATGCAAGTTCATAATCCCTCAGGGACCCACATCTTCTACAGGGTAAAGTGTTAGGTTGACCTTTGCAAGGTCACAGGTTGAAAAAAATAAATAATGGCTATCATTTCTGAACTCAGCGTGTCTGAAAACCCCCAGGTGAATTTTTCTAGGAAAATCTGAGACGGATGGGCAACGGCACCGGTTGAGTTGGCATGGAATGACCCATCTCTAGTTATTGAGTGTTGGCATTGATTATAATTGGAATTGGATTCTGTGGTTATACGGAGTCTATCTCATACTTACATTTTTCCATAGAGAAGTACTTTTTCAGTTGTAATAAAACTTAATTTAGACATTACAGGGTATGTCGAGGCATCTGTCTGTGTCAGACTTGCATTTTGACAGGTGCATACAGCAGTTGTAGGTTATTTACTTCCATGATACACTAGCACAGTGGCACGCAAAGTGTGGGGCATGCCCCCTGGGGGGGCGTGGAGAGTCTGTAAAGGGGGCGTGTCTATGACTAGAGGCAGTTCTGTAAAAAAATAAACTCTTTTTAAAGGATAGAAATTTTTAAATAAATACATAAATGACAGCTAATTAGTCCAAGTTCTTACCTTTTTAAATGAGCCATTGACGATCACTCTAGGACTTGTAGAACCGGAGAAATTGTTTGAAGTGGAGACTGCCCGTGAAACTGCAGTGAACAGAGCCGAAATGTGGCTTCCATGTATGGACGGGAAGTGTGTTGGGGGTGGGAAGCACCCCTATTTGAAGTATTTTTCCCGGATTTAATGTAACTCGTGTATTTCTTCCTAGATTTAACCAAAAAAAGTTCTGATTTAGCTTAATACATAAATGTTAATAAACACATTCTTATGTTTGGAATGTGTACATTTTTTTTTGGCATTGTAGTATGCAGAGGAGGCGGAAGCGGAGGCATTGGCTCTCGGAGTGTAAGGGCAGCTCTGCAGCACACAATCAAACGCTTCAATGGGCACGGGCTCATTTAGCTTCCGATTTAGCTGGCAAAATAAATATTTATTGTGAAAACCCAGGTTTATTTTTTCAGATTTAATTGCTGAACAGTAATGTTTTGCAGATGTATCTGTTAGGTAAATGTTGAATCACCAAGTGTACAAGAAAAAAAGATTTAAATTCACTGATGTATTTGTTAGAAACCCAGATTTAACGTGTCAGCTAAATGTTGACTCGCCAAGTTTAAAAAAAGATTTATAGACTTTAATGTTGAATTTACAATATGCGTTTAACATTTATAAATTATACCTGAAAGTACAATTTGCAAAACGTGTAAGAATGTGTTTAATATTTATGTATTTAGCTAAATCTGAACTTTTTGCGGTGAAATCCTAGGGAAAAAATATGCGATTTTACATTAAATCCAGAAAACAAACACCTATTAAAATAAAGTTAAGTTCTAACGTTTTAATATGTGCGTCAGCTAGGGGTGTGCCGATTCACATGGTGAACTGTGATGTTTTTCTTGACAATGCAATTATCGATACAGTGACCCCTGTATCTTTGTTTTTTTATTTAAGTAAAATTTGATCTGTTAACATAAACACGAGCACGCACTAAATAGAGAATATTCTTTATTAGCATGCACTCTAGCAGCCTCACCTACCATTCACTGTGTTCAGGGTGCTTTTGTCAAACCCGCTGGCAGCTGAGTGAACGGAAGCTCAGCGGAGACGGGTTATTAATGTTGATAATCTCATCAGGGCGATGGTGAAATTCAACCTGATCCGGACGGTTTAAAATCCAGTGGATTTTTGTGAACCAGAACATGTAGATCACTTAAGTGTCCCTGGAGAAAAAACTCAAAATATAAAATAATTATATTTGTTTTAAATAGAATCTCCATTTAGATTTATTTTTCTTTTTTGTCAGATTCAGAATGGTGCACATTTTTATATTATTATTATTATTATTATTATTATTATTATTATTATTATTATTATTATTTACAGGGCTCCAGACTGCAAATGCGGACAATAAAATTGTAAACTGTTTTTTTCGGGGTTAGGAGTATTGGCGCCTGTAACTCAAATGCTCCCTCTCCCTTTAAAAGAGAAAAAAACGCATATCACACGTTTTAATAAACTGAAGTGCGAGAAGGACTAAGAAATAAACTAAACAATTTCATCGAATACAAATGCTTGTAAGCCCAGATAGCTGCTGTATTAACACCAGCAGAATACGGGAAACCCAGTTTCATACAACAGTTGTGACGGTGAGCGAGTGTTGTGTAAAAATGTATTATTTAATATCGTGAATAGCGGGACCAACTCACTGCAATTTAAACTTGTTTTTACATATAAATATAAAAAGGTTTGCACTCCACTGCTGTAGCACAATACTTCTCCAATTGCGACTACACTACCAAAGGACCTGTGTGTATCATCATCTCTGGGGTTATGAAGGCAGTCTGTCTGACTGTTGTATGTGATTCTAAGAACCACTTGTCCAAGTTGCTTAGGACATTTTTTGTATCAATGTAACAATCTGTGGGTATGTGGGGTCTGTCTGTGTTACACTTAACATTTAGAATTGTGCTATTGTTGTATTACCAGATCAACATATTTTTGTTATCTTTTTTAATCAAAAAATAAATCTGTTTTGTAGAATGCTACCGAACGATTGTCAGATGCTGCTGTTCTCTGCCACCTTTGAAGACTCAGTGTGGAAGTTTGCCCAGAGAATTGTGCCGGAGCCCAACATTATCAAGCTGAAACGAGAGGAAGAGACTCTGGACACAATCAAACAGTACTATGTGCTGTGTAACAGTAAAGAAGAAAAGTTTCAAGCCCTCTGCAACATTTATGGAGCGATCACCATTGCACAAGCTATGATCTTTTGTCATGTAAGCTGCATAATTTGAATAGCATTTTCGTTGTAGAGTTTAACTATAAAGTGCTGGTTGTGCCGAATTTGGATGTGAAAAAAACCAAAGTGATTTGTTGAATAGGAAGAGGAAACTGGTATTCATTAGGGATGGGCACATGTAAACATTTATTCAAGTAATCAATTAGAAAATTAACTGTTTAGAAAACTACTAATCTACCTTGTATTGCAACAGATATAAATGGTCTGAACCCATTAACCACACTAAGCTGGCCACTGCAGCACATTGTCTTACTGTACATAAATCGTTATTTCTTTCTATGGCTCTAAATTACTCAAGGTCCTGACAGATACAAAAAAGGAAGCATTTTCAGAGTTTTCAGTGTAACCCTAGGTGGATAGAGGCCAGTCTGCATTGCAGTGTAATCACATGGAACCCTAGGGAGATACAGGCCAGTCTGCATTGCAGTGTAATCACATGGAACCCTAGGGAGATGCAGACCAGTCTGCATTGCAGTGTAATCGCATGTATTCCAGATACACAAAGCAATCTCTCTCTTGTTTGCTAGACTCGAAAGACAGCCGGCTGGCTGGCAGGGGAGCTATCAAGGGAAGGTCACCAGGTTGCACTGCTGAGCGGGGAGATGATGGTGGAGCAGAGAGCAGCCGTCATCGAGCGCTTCAGAGACGGCAAAGAGAAAGTACTGGTGACCACCAATGTGTGTGCAAGAGGTGAGTTAGCAAAGGAGAGCCTAAAGTAGCAAGTGCTTTGGGACCTCTAGTTTAGGAAACTGGTCACACAGAGACATTGTAACATGAAGGTTGTTGCTGTGTGTCGAGGGAGGGCTGTATCCCTATGTAAAGTTCAGTTAGAACTCAGCAGGATTTTTTATGAAATATATACACTTTGTAAGTGTCCATAATTATTAAACACTCAGTAGTGCTAAATTTAGGGGAAGAAAACACTTAACAAATTAGAGAAAGACGTTGCTATTGAATTTATTTTCTTTACTGTTTGTAAACTTTGTTAGTAGTAATAGTATTGCATATGTATTTAACTGTGAATGGCAATTAGCTTGCATACAACTCTTTAACACAGTGTTGAGCAGTGTGAGATAACATGGTGAATCGGACTGGGTGGGGTGGGGTTAGTAGACAGAGACTCAAACTCTCCTCAAACTCTGAATGAAATCAATTAGCTGAGCTAGCTGATGCTAAAGCCATTAAGGAAGAAATACAGAAAGTGCGCTCTGCATTGGAAAGGGTAGAGACAGTGGTGAAAGATGTGTTGGAAATAAAAAGCAGATTGGAGTGATGGTATTGTAAGAGTTGAAGAAAGTATGAGACATGGAAGACGGGGTTCATAATAGTGTTGAGTGCTAAGTCAACCAGGCACACCACTAACTTACTGGCTACATCCTTCTACCTGGCATAACAGAATTCCCAGTTAGAACCACATGTGAAAAATGCACCATATGAAAGACAGAATTACAGTTTGAATTCAGCTCTGCTGTTGGCCTGTTAATTAGTTGATTCTAGTTATCTAGCATGGTGTGATGTTGGTCCTAATTTTGTCCTTTTAAGTGTTTAGGATTTTTACCAACCTGCTTGTAATAAATATGGAAGATATTTTTTAATACATGTTATGGTTATTCCTGGGTTAAATCTCAGCCTCAGTTTTCTGAATATACAGAGGGTTTCACAAGGAAAGCACACACATTCTAATTAGCATTTAAACTTCCTTTCAAAGAGGCTTTTAAATTGTAATTCTCTTTCTCCTCCAGGTATTGATGTGGAGCAGGTCTCGGTCGTTATTAATTATCTTTCTCCTCCAGGTATTGATGTGGAGCAGGTCTCGGTCGTTATTAATTCTCTTTCTCCTCCAAGTATTGATGTGGAGCAGGTCTCGGCCGTTATAAATTCTCTTTCTCCTCCAGGTATTGATGTGGAGCAGGTCTCGGTCGTTATTAATTCTCTTTGTCCTCCAGGTATTGATGTAGAGAAGGTCTCGGTCGTTATTAATTCTCTTTCTCCTCCAGGTATTGATGTGGAGCAGGTTTCGGTCGTTATTAATTTTGACCTGCCTGTGGATAGAGAAGGCAATCCTGACAATGAGACGTACCTGCACAGGATCGGACGCACAGGCCGCTTTGGTAAACGAGGGCTGGCAATCAACATGGTGGACAGCAAGCTGAGCATGAGCATCCTGAACCGGATCCAGGACCACTTCAGTAAGATCCCTCTTTGTGTTGTGCAGTAGGGGGCTGCAGATAACTATTCAAATCAACCAGGTTGTGTTTTGGTTTATTATCTTGAAATGTCCTTTTGGTGGCAGACAGGCATAAACATTAAACAATAGATTTCATAAACATATGATACAAACAAGGTAGTCCAGGATTAGTGTTAATCAGGAAACCAGTGATTAACTTGGCCCTCTTAACTGAGCATGTTTTTTTTTTCTCAATGTCTAATTAGCCAGAGCCATCCAGTGATCTGCCAATAAGGATCAAGTTGCCTTTTGTTTATTTGGCAATAAAACAACTGTGCTCAATATGGTGTTGGCACTTGCTAATTTAAATATATTTTGGCTGATCTAGCCTACATGTCTATGGCAGGGGTACTACAATTGAAAAGCAGCTCCTGAAATTAGTCTAAAGACAAAACTATAAAAAAAAAAAACAATTGCAAGAGAAGTGCTCTGAATGGTCTCATACATACAGACATAACAATTACTTATTCTTAATCCTTTTTTTTCTTTTTTTTTTTTTAAATAGACAAGAAAATCGAAAAGCTGGACACACACGATCTTGACGAAATTGAGAAAATAGCCAACTGAGGAGCCTGGAAACCAGATAACATGGCTTCAATAACTTCTGCACACATTGGACTGGGATTTCAATTGGTGTATTTCATAGCACACAGAGAAGACTTTCACATACAAATTATAGGAGTTACCTCATTTTAAATTGTTGCAGTTGGACTGTACATTTTTTGTTCTTTTCTGTGGAATCATTAAAAAGGCAGAAGAAGTTTACATAAAGTTCAAATTGGGTCTTAGCTGAGCCTTTAAATGCTTAATATTTTAACTTCAGGTTAGTAACTCTGAATGCCAAATAGTCTAAGTGCTTAAGATTGAGAACAGACACATTGTGATTCATTTATTTCTTTGTATTAGTTTTTTAAAGGGTTACCACCAGTAAAATAGCACTGAAATGAAATTCACCGATTTACATATTTTAGCCTAAGTAAGAAAATGTGATGTAGGACTTGGCTTGCTGGTGTAGGGATGTATACTTTAGAGCCAGCATTACAAATATAATTGCTTTAGCTCGCAGGGTTTTGCATTGTTAACATTCTGGGGTTATTGATGCCAGGACTCAAAGCTGTTTAAATAAAACAAGCCCGGAAACGATGAAAGGAAGTATAGAAAACACACAATGCCACTAAACTGATCGTTTCAATAGATTATGCTGTATTACAGCCTGGCCAAGATATATGTTGCTACTGTGTGCACTTCAAATCATATTCAGGTTTATTCTGAAATGTAATACAGTTTAGAAGTTGGAAACTAATCTTATTTGTGATCAAGAGAATATAAATGCTAATGCGTTCTTGTGGAGCACGATGCTTCCTTGATATGGAGTAATTTAACATTAACAATGTTACAATATGTAGACCACATTCATTTAAGATCACTTATCTCCTGGCCACTGAGAACCTAGTAAACTTGGTATATAGTAATCCAATTGAAGCTTACCTTTTTCCAATCCCTTTCACGAGCAGTAGTTTAACAATAGTTTGTTAAGATTTGATTTGGGTGATGCTACAATGGCTGTAAAAGGGATAATGCTTTTCTTTTCATGCTAAGCAATAGTTTCTAAATTCACTTTCAGTTTTCACTCTCAGCACTGGAAGTGTTGAGAAACAAAATTAAACAATGTAGTTGAGTTCAAATTCTGTTCAAAGACAGGAAGTCAGAAACTTTTACCAAGTAAAAACATTTAAAGGCGTATTTAAAATGTACCTAAAACTTTAGGAGCAACTGCACCCTGTTTCAATTATTTGTAGAAAAGCTGTGCTTGGCAAAAAAAAAAAAAAAAATTGACTATAAAAAAAAAAAAAATGAAGTGTGTGTTATGAGTTTTTGTACTATGGGGTGTATGCATTTTTATTTGGACTGTAATTGGGTACCTCCTGTATTTAACTGCAGATGTGATGAGAGAGTGCTTGAGTGTAATTAGATGAGTTTTAAATGCCTACCTTTTATAATAGCTATGAGACCTGTACACAGCAGATCATATAGTACAATTGACCTTACCTTGAATCTGCTGCAATGGTTTCATGGTTATTTCTAATGACCTTTTATTGTAATAAAGAATGCATACTTACTGATCATTGCTATTGTTCTTACATTGCTGTCTACTGCCTGTCACCTTTCCAATCCACGCCTATTTTTATTTCATTGTTGTATTATATTACGTTCTCCTTACAGCCAACACATAAATGTGCAATTTGTTAGAAACCTTTTCAAATAGGAGAACCATTGAGACAAATTAACAGAACGTTTTGTTCCAAATGTAGTTTTTTACAGGTGCAGAGAATGGCTTCTCTAGTTTAGGAATCCTATGGAGCAGGGTTCTCACTTTTTTTACTGGGCCCCCCCTTTGGAAATGTTTCAGGCTGTGACAACTTCCCCACCCTACAGTGCGATATATGAAATGACTGTACATACTACATAGGAACGCTAAATGAAGCAGGGATATGTAATCGTGATGCCTGCAGTCAATGGTGCCGGAGCGGGTTTGGGGGGTAGCTGTAATTATTTTATTAGTTTTTATTATTTGTTTTTATTTAGCAGACGCCTTTATCCAAGGCGACTTAGAGACTAGGGTGTGTGAACTATGCAACAGCTGCAGAGTCACTTACAATTACATCTCACCTGAAAGACGGAGCACAAGGAGGTTAAGTGACTTGCTCAGGGTCACACAATGAGTCAGTGGCTGAGGTGGGATTTGAACCGGGGACCTCCTGGTTACAAGCCCTTTTCTTTAACCACTGGACCACACAGCCTGCTTAAAACAGGACAGGTGAATCTCACAGATGATTCAGAACTAACTCTTGAGTACACATCATGTAACTACGCACTCACATGGTGTAGCTTACATCATGCCTTCCTATTACGCATATCCTTACATCTCCCCTTTTAAGCTACTTCAGATACTGTGTTTTTTTTTTTTTTTTTTAAACAAATGTGTAATGTGTGTGCATGTGTCCAATATATGGAACTTCATTCAGTACAATTTTACACTTTTTTTATATTCAAAGTTAAATGTTGTTTCCGAGCACTATCCACCTTAAAGACTTTCATTATGTTCTTTAATGTCAGTAACCCACATCAATACATCAACGATTATAACCTCTGTGCCATCTAGTCCTTCAAAAATCTGGGAAATGTGCTTTTGGAACACTTCTGGTGCTGAACAGATGCCAAGTGGCATGCTGTTAAACTTGTAGCGTCCGAAAGATGTGTTAAAGCTCACTAGCTCTGAACTTTGTTCATCTAGATTTATCTGCCAAAATACATGACCTGCGTCAAGTACTGCAAAAATATTTGCTCCTGCAAGCTTTGCAGCAACCTCCTCCACTGTTTTCATTGGATGGTGTTCCCTTTTTATTGCTTTATTCAAGTCACAGGGATCAATGCAGGTTCTCACTTTGTTTGATTTTTCAAAAACAACCATTGAATTAACCCTGTAGGGTTTTCCACCTTTTCTATCACACCAAGCTTCTCCGTGTTTCAGACTGCTTTCATTTTGTCTTTTAGACCAAAGAGAATCCTCCTGGGTAGGTGGATTACAGGGCTCACAGATTTGTAAATTTTTATATGATGTTCCCCTTCTAGGCAACCTAACTCCTCAAAAAGATCTGGAAGGTTTGACAGTATATCTTCAGTATTGTCCACTTTATCATTATCTATGGTCACAGAAAATTATTTCCTCACTAGCTTCATTTCTAAGCAAGTCTGAAGCCCTATGACTGGTGTGACATTAGCATCCACTATTTGAAATGTAACCAGGTGGTATTGCTTTTTAAAACTTGCACATAAACTTGCTTTGTCTAGTGCATTTGTCTTGTGCCCTGAATATGAAACTAGTGCTCTCGATCTCTGAATTGAATCTATGCATAGTGTTTCATACATCTTCAGTGGCATTATATTGCATTGTGCTCCCATGTCTAAATTAAAACTCACGTTCTTTCCTTTATATTTAACACTTTCCAATCAGTTTCTGCTTTGTTTGTGGTCAGCGTTTCTATGCAGAGATTACTCTCGCTCCCACTGCTTGATTCTTCTTTATCCATACATTAGTATTATCAGCTGCACAGCACATCCTTGCAAAATGATTCTTCCGACTACACTTTCTGCACATTTGTTCAAATGCTGGGCAATTCATTGGTTCGTGCTCATGACTGCACTTTCCACAACTAAATGTATACACATGAGCAGGTGTACTTCCTCTGCTCTTGCTTGTTCCCTGTCTATTTTTCTCTTTTCTTAGACGCAGTGTGCATTAGATGTTCCTCTTGAGTTGTCTCACTTAAGCTTTTTACTTGTTTCGCTGAGTTCTGCTGCCCTGCAAATATTGCTTGCTCTAACCAGAGTCAAGTCAGCTTCCCGAATCAGTCACGTCTTACTTGGTCATTCTGTGTGCCACACACAATTTTATCACAAATGAAAGAATCACACAGTTCTCCAAATTCACACGATTTCGCTTTCAGCTTCAAGTCCGTTACATAGGCGTCTATAGATTCATCTGGGTTTTGATTTCTAATTAAACATTTTTTCTGTGGTTACAGTACCTCTCAAAGTTGACCGTAGTCTGTGACAGATTTTCTATACCCTCTTTCTTCCATTCCAACGTATTGTACACTTATAGCGCTGCGGGATCAGTAAGGTGGAGAAAGTTCATGGCCTGCACTCTCCCCTTTTCTGCAACTCCACTTGCGATTAGAAATATCTCAAACTGTTGCTTATACCTTCGCCAGTTCTCCACTAAGTTCCCATGCAAATTGAGCAAATTGAATGCACTTATACCCAGCTATATACAAACAAGCATCTGGATGCTTAGTAAACACGGCAGGAGGTCTGGCTTCGTAGTACGTCCTTTACTGTTAAGGATTAAGTTTATATGCGCTGTAATGTAATGTAATGCTTAAGGTTGTGTCAGGGTTTTTTTGGGTCGGGACCCCCAGTTTGAGAAACGCTGTTTTAGAGTATTGGAATATGGAGAGAGTCCCCCTGTCTGTGTCAATCGTACATTTTCAATTCTATCTTGGGAACTCCTTATCCAGTTATGATGAAACATGGAAAGGATTGATGCGTCTTTTTGTTGGGGGGGGGTATGTTAGTAACATGCTTTTTGAAAAGGTTGTACACTTCAGCACAAGCTGAGCAAATCTGTCCCAAACTGCAATACAGGCTCTACAGTGTTTTACAAACAGTGGTGACATAACTTCCAAGTAGTAGAGTACATGAGTTTCTAATACAGTATATTTGTCTTGATTGAGGTACGAATTGGCAGTTGTAATCTAATGATTGCTTATCTATACATGTAAACATCCATTAGTGTTGGACCAGGTAATATGTGTGCTACTATGTTCCCAACATTGTTACAACACGTAACAGTCTTTAAGCTTGGCATCATTTTAGTATTTCAAAAGAATATCCCTTGTTGAGTAGGATGAGTGTTGTGCTGTTGCTACCATTCACAACAACATGCATGTGTGAATTTCAACCTTGACGAGATTAAAAACAAAAGAAAGAAACCCACTCAACAGCCCCCCTGATATGCAGGTGGCACGATCGTCTTCTGATCCAGATTGGAACAAGATAATGAACAGGCAAGCCCACCCGTCACACTAAGTAAGTGAAACTCAACCTCATTGTATTTTTTGATATTATATAGTATATATATATATATATATATATATATATATATATATATATATATATATATATATATATATACACTACCGTTCAAAAGTTTGGGGTCACATAGAAATTTCCTTGTTTTCCATGAAAACATACATGAAATGAGTTTGAATAGGAAATATAGCAAAATGAATAGGAAATATAGTCACTGACAAGGTTAGAAATAATGATTTTTAATTGAAATAATAATTGTGTCCTTCAAACTTTGCTTTCGTCAAAGAATCCTCCATTGGCAGCAATTACAGCCTTGCAGACCTTTGGCATTCTAGTTGTCAATTTGTTGAGGTAATCTGAAAAGATTTCACCCCATGCTTCCTGAAGCACCTCCCACAAGTTGGATTGGCTTGATGGGCACTTCTTACGTACCATACGGTCAAGCTGCTCCCACAACAGCTCAATAGGGTTGAGATCCGGTGACTGTGCTGGCCACTTCATTATAGACAGAATACCAGCTGACTGCTTCTTCCCTAAATAGTTCTTGCATAGTTTGGAGCTGTGCTTTGGTTCATTGTCCTGTTGTAGGAGAAAATTGGCTCCAATCAAGCACCGTCCACAGGGTATGGCATGGCGTTGCAAAATGGAGTGATAGCCTTCCTTCTTCAATATCCCTTTTACCCTGTACAAATCTCCCACTTTACCACCACCAAAGCACCCCCAGACCATCACATTGCCTCCACCATGCTTGACAGATGGCGTCAAGCACTCCTCCAGCATCTTTTCATTTGGTCTGCGTCTCACGAGTGTTCTTCTTTGTGATCCGAACACCTCAAACTTAGATTCGTCTGTCCATAACACTTTTTTCCAATCTTCCTCTGTCCAGTGTCTGTGTTCTTTTGCCCATCTTAATCTTTTCTTTTTATTGGCCAGTCTGAGATATGGCTTTTCTTTGCAACTCTGCCTAGAAGGCCAGCATCCCGGAGTCGCCTCTTCACTGTTGACGTTGAGACTGGTGTTTTTGGTACTATTTAATGAAGCTGCCAGTTGAGGACCTGTGAGGCGTCTGTTTCTCAAACTAGACACTCTAATGTATTTGTCTTCTTGCTCAGTTGTGCACCGGGCCTCCCACTCCTCTTTCTATTCTGGTTAGAGCCAGTTTAGCTGTTCTGTGAAAGGAGTAGTACACAGCGTTGTACGAGATCTTCAGTTTCTTGGCAATTTCTCGCATGGAATAGCTTTCATTTCTCAGAACAAGAATAGACTGACGAGTTTCAGAGGAAAGTTCTTTGTTTCTGGCCATTTTGAGCCTGTAATCGAACCCACAATTGCTGATGCTCCAGATACTCAACTAGTCTAAAAAAGGCCAGTTTTATTGCTTCTTTAATCAGCACAACAGTTTTCAGCTGGGCTAACATAATTGCAAAAGGGTTTTCTAATGATCAATTAGCCTTTTAAAATGATAAACTTGGATTAGCAAACACAACGTGCCATTGGAACACAGGACTGATGGTTGCTGATAATGGGCCTCTGTACGCCTATGTAGATATTCCATTACAAATCAGCCGTTTCCAGCTACAATAGTCATTTACAACATTAAAAATGTCTACACTGTATTTCTGATCAATTTGATGTTATTTTAATGGACAAAAATTTGCTTTTCTTTCAAAACAAGGAAATTTCTAAGTGACCCCAAACTTTTGAACGGTAGTGTATGTATATATATATATATATATATATATATATATATATATATATATATATATATAGTACCAGTCAAAAGTTTGAGTACACTTGCTGGAAACTAGGTTTTTTTCATAATTGACAATGTTTTACGTCGTATACGTTTCTGTAAATACTTGAAAATGAAAACACATGTTACAATATACAAAACAAAACATAAGGAGTATCAAAGCAATGTTCAAGAAAATTTGAAAATTGTCTCTAAATCTTGGATTCCTCAAAATAGCCACCCTTTGCCTTAATAACAGCCTCACAAACACAAGGCATTCGCTAACAAGTTTCAGCAGGAAATCACCCAACATGTCTTCCCAGCTCTTCTGCAGCAGTTCCCAGAGATGTAGGGCACTTGTGGGTAGCTTTGCTTTGACTCTTCTGTCCAGTTCGTCCCATACAAGTTCTATGGGATTGAGGTCTGGAGACTGGGCAGGCCATGTCTTTAGATTGAGTTGTCCTTCACTTTCTTTCTTCGCCAGATAGTTCTTGCACAACTGTGAGGTGTGTTTTGGGTCATTATCTTGCTGAAGAATGAAGGACTGCCCAACTAGCTGTAATCCTGATGGAATGGCATGCCTTTGAAGTATGCTATGATAGCCATGCTGGTTGAGCTTGCCATGGACTTGGTAAAGATCACCAACTCTGTCACCAGCAAAGCAACCCCAGACCACGACACTGCCTCCTCCATGCTTGACAGTGGGAACCACACATGCAGAACTCATGCGCTCACCCTCTCTGCCTTAATACTCAAGGTTGGACCCAAATATTTCAAATTTTGACTCATCGGTCCATAAGACCGACTTCCACTCCTCAAACGTCCAGTTTCTGTGTTTTTTGGTCCAGGCAAGTCTCTTCCTCTTATTCTGCACTCTTAACAAAGGTTTCTTTGCAGCAATTCTTCCAGTTAGACCAGCTTTGCGCAATCTCCTCTGAACAGTTGATGTTGAAACATCTGTACCTCTAGTAGCATTTAGCTGAGCTTGTATTTCAGGGGCAGTTAATCGCCGGTTTCGCAGACTTGTGACTCGAATGAACTTGTTCTCTGATTCTGAGGTCACCCTTGGCCTGCCTGACCTTGTTCGGTCCTCATGCGTGCCAGTTTCTTCAAATCATTTTGATGGTCTTGGCCACAGCAGTTACAGACACTTGCAAAGTTCTTGCGATTTGTCTTAATATTTGACCTGCATTTCTTAAAGTAATTACAGACTTTTTTCTTTGCTTAACTGAGTGTATTTTGCCATTTTCTGCTCCCTTACATTCAGGAATGACAAACTTTAGCCTATGCTACCTATATTTATATTAATCATGGACCTTCACCTGTTAACAATAATTGGTGACAAAAGGTTAATTAGGTAACATGCTAGTTAACTCGGAGAACATCTAACAAAGACACTTTTATACTTAGGCCAGTGTTCTAACATCGTGTTATACACATTTCAGACTTTTAACTGACTTGGGCTTCAGACTGAAATCCCTTTGCTTGGGTGACCATTTCATTGAAATTGACAAGATTTACATTTTCATTTAAAAATAACATTTTTGAATGCAATTCACTTATGATTATCAGCTTATATAAGTACATGTATCATATAATGAAATATTAAGTGTTTATAGACAAGTTTATACAGTTAAAAGCATAGATAATCATGAAAAACCTGGTTTCAAGCAGGTGTACTCAAACTTTTGACTGGTACTGTGTGTATATATATATATATATATATATATATAATATAATATCACACACACACACAGGTGTCGGGGTAATGTGGTTTTGTATATCATAATAATTACATTTTTAAGACTCATTTGCAACTCAGACTTAAGCCGGCATAGGTCCGGATGGCAGCAGAGATCTGTATCGTTTTCAGGTAACGTTTACACTTATCTATACTTAATTGAAGAGCACAGACTGTGCTGCACAGTAAAGTAAGAGGAATTTAAGAATGCATTTCAGCTCCACATTTAATTATTTTAACCAAACAGGAACATGTAGGAATAAAAGTTGAAAAAAGCAGTCATAAAGTGTGCTTTACTAACAATAATTGAACCAATTCTAAATATACGTAAAGGAAAAACAACCAACCACAACCAGGTAGCGCAGGAAGTGTAAACTATAAAACAAAATGTCACCTACTGCCATTGCAGTAACGAAGTGCATGCTAAACACACTGCGCCAACCCAACTGTTTTAAAACAAACAAACACACACTTAAACAGCATGATACTGTGATAGTCATCACACAGAGGTCTGTGTGGCTCCAAGCCGCAGCACTAACACACCTCACTAGAGGCACAGGATTACAATCTTGTAAATCGCCAGCAGCAAGCTATTTTATTACACTCAGATTAAACTTAAGCATAACTTAGTGAGTTGGTAAAAAGTATAAAAATGATTTTATTGTAGAAGACATGAAAATAAGTTTCCTGCTTAAACATGTTATTTATAATGAATAACTATATTAGCAGTATATAATAATATTATTTAGCAGATCCCTTTACCAAGGCAATTTACGGAGGCTAAGCTGAGAACTATGCAACAACAATCACTGTTGCAGGATCTCGTTTTCACTCCTCATCCTAAAGACAGACCACAAGGAAGTGAAGTACTTGTGACTTGCTCAAGGTTACAGAGTGAGTCAGTGGCTGAGCTGGGATTTTAAAGCCAGGGACCTCCTGGTTCCAAACCTTTTATTTAACCACTGGACCACACAGCCTCCACAAAATATAACTATGAACAGAAAAAAAAACTGCTGTAAAAACATTTTTAGCTTAAGTGGTCTGCGCCATCACACATAAAACAAAGCAAGAAAAAGATACTCACAGTTGGGCATTCACATTGTAAGAAATTTGATTTAATACACTGCTTCAAGCAAATGCATTTAAAATTAGATGATTTAGAATTATTTAATTGGCTTGTAGACCCAAAGAAGAAGAATAAACAGAAGTACAAAATAGCCCCTCATTAATGCATGATGTCATAATAGTTTTTGTATGCACTTTAGCTAGAGCAATCTGCTTTTCAAGAAAAACACCAACAGTGTTCACAAAAATCCTACTTTCTTGTTGTGTAATTTTAAAAATTGTTTATATATATACACATATATATACAGTACTGTGCAAAAGTTTTAGGCAGGTGTGAAAAAATGCTGTAAAGTAAGAATGCTTTCAAAAATAGACATGTTAAGATTATATAGATTATAGATTATATTTATCAATTAACTAAATGCAAAGTGAATGAATAGAAGAAAAATCTAAATCAAATCCATATTTGGTGTGACCACCCTTTGCCTTCAAAACAGCATCAATTCTTCTAGGTACACTTGCACAAAGTCAGGGATTTTGTAGGCATATAGTCAGGTGTATGATTAAACAATTATACTAAACAGGTGCTAATGATCATCAATTCAATATGTAGGTTGAAACACAATCATTAACTGAAACAGAAACAGCTGTGTAGGAGGAATAAAACTGGGTGAGGAACAGCCAAACTCAGCTAACAAGGTGAGGTTGCTGAAGACAGTTTACTGTCAAAAGTCATACACCATGGCAAGACTGAGCACAGCAACAAGACACAAGGTAGTTATACTGCATCAGCAAGGTCTCTCCCAGGCAGAAATTTCAAGGCAGACAGGGGTTTCCAGATGTGCTGTCCAAGCTCTTTTGAAGAAGCACAAAGAAACGGGCAGTAGACGCAGTGGTCGGCCAAGGAAACTTACTGCAGCAGATGAAAGACACATCATGCTTACTTCCCTTCGCAATCGGAAGATGTCCAGCAGTGCCATCAGCTCAGAATTGGCAGAAAACAGTGGGACCCTGGTACACCCATCTACTGTCCGGAGAAGTCTGGTCAGAAGTGGCCTTCATGGAAGACTTGCGGGCAAAAAGCCATACCTCCGACGTGGAAACAAGGCCAAGCGACTCAACTATGCACGAAAACTCAGGAACTGGGGTGCAGAAAAATGGCAGCAGGTGCTCTGGACTGATGAGTCAAAATTTGAAATATTTGGCTGTAGCAGAAGGCAGTTTGTTCGCCGAAGGGCTGGAGAGCGGTACACGAATGAGTGTCTGCAGGCAACAGTGAAGCATGGTGGAGGTTCCTTGCAAGTTTGGGGCTGCATTTCTGCAAATGGAGTTGGGGATTTGGTCAGAATTAATGGTCTCCTCAATGCTGAGAAGTACAGGCAGATACTTATCCATCATGCAATACCATCAGGGAGGCATCTGATTGGCCCCAAATTTATTCTGCAGCATGACAACGACCCCAAACATACAGCTTAAAGTCATTAAGAACTATCTTCAGCGTAAAGAAGAACAAGGAGTCCTGGAAGTGATGTTATGGCCCCCACAGAGCCCTGATCTCAACATCATCGAGTCTGTCTGGAATTACATGAAGAGAGAGAAGCAACTGAGGCTGCCTAAATCCACAGAAGAACTGTGGTTAGTTCTCCAAGATGTTTGGGCCAACCTACCTGCCGAGTTCCTTCAAAAACTGTGTGCAAGTGTACCTAGAAGAATTGATGCTGTTTTGAAGGCAAAGGGTGGTCACAACAAATATTGATTTGATGTAGATTTTTCTTCTGTTCACTCACTTTGCATTTTGTTAATTGATAAATATAAACTATTAACATGTCTATTTTTGAAAGCATTCTTACTTTACAGCATTTTTTCACACCTGCCTAAAACTTTTGCACAGTACTGTATATATATATATATATATATATATATATATATATATATATATATATATATATATATATATATACAGTGCTGTGAAAAAGTATTTGCCCCGTCTAATTTTCTGCATTTCTGCATATTTTTGACACTGAATGTTATCAGATCTTCAACCAAAACCTAATATTAGATAAAAGGGACCCTGAGTGAACAAATAACACACAAATTTGATACATATTTCATTTATTTATTAAAGAAAGTTCTGCAACACCCAATGCCCCCGTGTGAAAAAGTAATCGCCCCCTTAGACTCAATAACTGGTTACGCTTCCTTTAGCAGCAATAACTGCAACCAAACGCTTCCTGTAGTTATTGATTAGTTTCTCACAGCACCGTGGAGGAATTTTGGCCCACTCCTCCATGCAGAACTGCTTCAACTCAGTGACATTTGTGGGTTTTCGAGCATGAACTGCTCGTTTCAAGTCCTGCCACAACATCTCAATGGGGTTTAAGTATGGACGTTGACTAGGCCATTCCAAAACTTTAAATTTCTTGTTCTTCAACCATTCTGATGTAGACTTGCTTGTGTGTTTCGGATCATTTGTCTTTCTGCATGACCCAGCTGCGCTTCAGCTTCAGCTCACGGACGGATGGCCTGACATTCTCCTGTAGAATTCTCTGATACAGAGCAGAATTCATGGTTCCTTCAATGATAGCAAGGCGTCCAGGTCCTGATGCAGCAAAGCATCCCCAAACCATGACACTACCTCCACCATGCTTGACCGTTGGTATGAGGTTCTTACTGTAGAATGCAGTGTTTGGTTTTCGCCAGACATAACTGGGCCCATGTCGGCCAAGTTCCATTTTTGACTCATCTATCCATAGAACATTGTTCCAGAACTCTTGAGGATCATCATGTTCTTCTTAGTGAGCAATGGTTTCCGCCTTGCTACTCTGCCATGAATCCCATTTTTGCCCAGTGTGTTTCTGATGGTGGAGTCATGAACACTGACCTTAGCCGGGGCGAGAGAGGTCTGCAGATCCCTGGATGTTGTTCTAGGGTTCTTTGTGACTTCCTGGACGATTTTACGCCTTGCTCTTGGAGAGATTTTGGCAGGACAGCTACTCTTGGGAAGATTCACTACTGTCCCAAACATTCTCCATTTGGACAATATGGCTCTGACTGTGGTTTGGTGGAGCCCCAGAGTCTTAGAAATGGCTTTGTAACCCTTTCCAGACTGATAGGCATCAACAACTTTTTTCCGGAGGTCTTCAGGAATTTCTTTTGTTCGTGGCATGATGTGCCTCTAGAACCTGTGTGCTGACAACTTCACTCTGATGGTAATGGCCAAAGTTAGTCAGATTTATATTGGGCAGGGCTGACCCAAATTAGGTCTGGTTGTTAACCAAAGTACTCAAACAGCTGACCCTAATTATCCCTTTAATTGGGTTGAGTTAACTAGGGGGGGCAATAACTTTTTCACACCTGAAGATTGCATGTTTGATTACCTTGCACACCAAACAAATGAAAGAAGCACCAAACTTTGGTGTCATTTTTTCTCTCAGACTCCCTCTATATACTACTACAACCCACAAAAATCTGACCAAATACAATGTGAAAAATGTAAAAAATGCAGAAAATCAGACAGGGGCAAATACTTTTTCAGGGCACTGTATATATATATATATATATATATATATATATATATATATATATATATATATATATATATATATAATATGCGCTCTTGATTTTAAAAGATTAATTATTTCACATCGAGAAAAAAAAATCTGTGCTTTATAACCTGGGAAAAGCAAGACGTTTCTACACCAAACTTCCTGAAAATCTGTGTGCTGTGAACTCTTGAGAGCTTGCACTGTTTAAGAGTCCCGCAGAACTACAGATCTGAGTAGCTTGATGTTTCACCGTTACACATTTACAGAAATTCGCTATAAATGCAGTTTTTTTTAGACACCAAATATTAATATGTTTCTATTACCAGTAAATGCACCATCTTTGGGTCATCCCCTTCCTACCCTAAAAATTTCATGCTAAAACGCCAAACTTTCTCAGCGCTAAGCCTCTTTAATAATAATAATAATAAACAAACAAATAAAAAATGATCTCAAAAACTGCACATCTGACTGGAACGACTTTGGCCACGCCAAGAGACATTTACCCTACAAGACCATCCATGCAAAATGTCGTGCCAGTCCATTTAACGGGGTCGAAATAATTAAAGTGCAAAAATTGGTGTTTAACAATAAAGTCCCTACTCAACCCTGTGGTGGTACCGCGCCACTGTAATTAACAGTTCAATTTATACTGTAATACCCGACACTCAGTTTAGCGCAGCAAATCAACGTTTACATTTTTATAAATGCAGTAGAAACGTAAAGCACAGATATGTGCACATAAATCAGCTAAAACAACAACATGTGATGAAAACCAGTACTGTAAATGTGCCTCCATATTGACTCTGATTATCAAATTCAGACTAACGAACGTCAACAAATAGAGAGTACAATTATTTGTATCTAATAAGGTACCTTACTGGTCGCGTGGTTTCTTTTGCCGTGGGTTGTCTGAATTTGTGAGTTCTTTAACATCGCACTGCCTTTACATTAGTGCCTTCTCTGCATTTAGTACCGTAGTTACTTTAATCAAGGAGGTTGAAGCTACCATTACCTATTACCCTGTATTTTTTATTTAATTAAAACTCCAGTGAGAGATTGTTATTGGGTAGCTTGAATTATTTTGTTTATTTTTTATTTTTTTTAAACTGGGTCACGAAAAAAAAAAAGGTCTTTATCTCTGGTCTATATCCAGGGTGATTCAGAATAAAAAAGTTGGTCTATATCTCTGGTCTATATCCAGGGTGATTCAGAATTCGCACAACATTGTTTTGCATTGATTTCAGTTCTACTTGAATGGTGACATTATTGAACAGTCCTCTGGTGGCCATATGGTGCGTCACAGAGTGCCTGTCAGAGACATGTTTGTTTTAAATATTATCCTTCTCGTACCCTCCAGTTTTTCAAATGCTCTGATAATGTTGTGTGAATTATGAATCACCCTGTGTAAGGTGCATGACAATAACTCGTTATCAGAACAACAGAACCCTGAACCAAATAGAATGATTGCAGACACCATAAAGAGTGAGGGAAATGTGGCAATTAAATACAAAGACAATACAATTACATTTTCTTAAGAAAATATAGATTGTATCAGGAATTATTTCCTATTACCAGAGTTCATTGCAAGCATTTACTACCTGAATTTAAAGACTCCACTTTACAAAACAGTGTAAATAACTTATAACCTTATCTTTAAATGCCTTCAATTCCAGTCAAGGTATATCCTGCCGTGGAACACTTTAAACACTAAAATGAAAACGCGAGTTATTAAAAAAGACAAATAATGTTCACCATGTTTATTTAAGACAACACACACAATATAATTTTGACTGAACACCGATTAGTGAATTGTCTAATGGAACTTCAGGCTACATTTCACTTTGTTATTGTGTGCCATTTAATTTAGGTGATTTTAGATGGATAAATGACCCATATAGAATTCTGATAAATATTGTATCTGGATTAAGATTTTGTTTTTCTGCTATAATAAAGATGGTATAGAACATAATTATCTTTTATTACTGATCATATTCCTACTTCATTTTTTTAATTCAATTAGTAAAGCTACCCAGATCTCATTTTCTATTTATTTAGCAAAACCTTCTGCAAAAAATATAAATTATAATACCCTGATAATAGTAGATAAATGTGTTTTCTAAACATGCATTGGTGCAACTTACCTGTGAATGACAATGGTATTGTTCTGCTTTTTTTGTTTTTAAATTTAGTAGTCACCAATTCGTTTTTTGTTATTTTTCTCCCCAATTTAGTAGTGTCCAATTATTTTTTTAGCTCAGCTCACCGCTAACACCCCTGCACTGACTGGAGGGGCGAAGACGAACACACGCTGTCCTCCGAAGCGTGTGCCGTCAGCCGCCCGCTTCTTTACATACTGCAGGCTCACCATGCAGCCACCCAGAGCTACAGCGTCGAAGGACAACTGCAGCCCTGGGCAGCTTACAGGAAAGTCCGCAGGTGCCCGGCCAGACCACAGGGGTCGCTGGTGTGCGGTGACCTAACTGGGATCCTTCAAGAAGCTGCTTGATGAGATTCTGGGATCAATAAGCTACTAACAACCAAACGAGCAAGATGGGCTGAATGGCCTCCTCTCGTTTGTAAACTTTCTTATGTTCTTATGTTCTAACCCTCCCTCCCCCCGGGCGGCGCCGCCAATTGTGTGCCTCCCCCTGGGGAGCTCCCGTCCTCAGTCGGCAAAGGAACAGCCTGGACTCGAACCGGCGACGTCCAGACTATAGGGCGAATCCTGCACGCTACATGAGTGCTTTTACTGGATGCGCCACTCGGGAGCTCTTGTTCTGCTTTTAAATAGTGTATTTTAAACTGTTACTTTGGATTAAATCATATTTTAATTGTATATTTGACATGTGATTAAATTATGGATTTATGCATTCTTGGACACAAGCAGTCCCAATAACCAATGCTAAATTACAGCTAAAGCCTAACTAAAATGTAGGCCTAATTCTATAACAAAGAGATGCTTTTCATTTCTTATTAGCAAGTTCTTGTGTAGTAAAAACAGAATAAAGCATGAATCATTGTTCTTCGGCCTGTATTTGCCACAATATATTGACATCGTAAACAAAACTTTTTCATAAAAAAACAGTGTTTTTGAAAAGTATTTTGTAGCTCATTAGTACTAACGCAATTCAAGTGAATTGCTGCTGTTTATCCCTTTTGACACCAGCTAGCTCATTGCTGTGTTACAGGTAACAGGGCTTCTTCTGCATTACATGTTGCACAGGAAAGATCTGCTTTACCAGCTGCTTTCACACATCCTGATTAGCACTGATCTTGGACTGCCTTACCTACAGTAACACTGGATAGTGCAGATTGTGAAGCCAGCTGTACATGTTACAATGAACATACACGCCTGGTTTATCAGACCCTGTTCAGCACTAATCTTGGACTATTTTACTTAGGTAGTCTGTGCTAATCAAGTTCTGTGAAAGCATTTAATATTGATATTCCATATTGATAATCTATTAATTAAAAAAAGGTATTGTAGGAATTGTTGAAGGTAAGTTTGGTTATGTTACACAATTAAGAGTGTACAGCCATGCCTGCCTTTCTGTGTTGATGATCTAATCCAGACCCTACAGAGAATCCAGGATACAAAGTACAGACTTGTTTTGGATACCACACTGCTCCAGAGTATGGGATGAATCAGGGAAGCTTCTTCTGGGCATCTCCATGGTCTCTACGATCCCATTTGTGTAGATAGTGTTGTACCTGGCCTCAGCAGCAGCAAGCACTGTTTGAAGAGTGTCCGACGGGCGGAAAGCTTTTTGAAATCTTTCACCGGAGGGAGATCTCACTGCCAGAAGCAGGCTTGGCTGTTCGTCTGAAGGAGTCTGAAGGCTAGAGATGTGTGGCAGTCCAGGGTTCCTCTTTTCTGTCTTGGAGTAACACTTCTTGCTGCCCTGTTTCTTTTCTTCTTTATTTGCGTCTCGCCCTGAGGTTGGCTGGTCTTTGTGAAAAGGTCTTGTCTTTTTTAGCAGCAGAGCAGAAGACATGCTTAGTTCATGAGTCTGCTTTTCAAGGCGCTCAATGGTTGTATCTCCAGAACCCCTTTTCTCGATCGAGGGGAGAACACGGTATCTGTTTAGGGAAGAGGACGGTCTCGCTGGAAACTGCTGAACAAGCTCTGTGTTTTCATGTTGGGAATTGACGCTTGGTGGTCTTGCGGAAGATTGTGGTCTAAAAGGACTGTCTCCCAGTTCACTTAAAGAAGATGATGGTGGTCTTGGTGTGACTGGGACATTATGATAGGAAACTGCGTCCACACTTTTGGAGTAGTTCAGGTTTGGTCTGCTGCGAGCTTTGGCAGATTTAGGCCTTGTAACATGCATTCTGAGTTTGTCTGGCTCCTTGTTGGTAGATATGCTGGTATCTAAAGACAAAATACCTCTTGAAAATATTCTTTCCATAGGTGGTGCGGTAGCCATCTTATATAGCTAAATGAGAAACAAAGATTACATTGAGAATAAAGCAGTTTCTCTAATGAGTGTCATGCATATCCTTTAAAATTGGATGACCAATTCCAAACGTGGAAATCCCCAATATCTCTTTCATATGCTTTGCCTGGATCTAGTCAGCTGCTATCACATTAAGAGGTGAAACTTGTTACACAATTTACAACTTTCATGATTTTCAATGAGAAACATTATGTGAGTGAATTATTATGTGCAGTTAAAATGAAGAAAAAAAAAATTATTCACCCTACTGTATCTACATATTAATATCCAATAATAAATATATAGGGCTCTTAATTGTATTTATTTTTAGATTGGAACTTTTTGTACTTTGTGCACTACCAATATACAGTACTGTGCAAAAGTTTTAGGCAGGTGTGAAAAAATGCTGTAAAGTAAGAATGCTTTCAAAAATAGACATGTTAATAGATTATATTTATCAATTAACTAAATGCAAAGTGAGTGAACAGAAGAAAAATCTAAATCAAATCCATATTTGGTGTGACCACCCTTTGCCTTCAAAACAGCATCAAGCATCAATTCTTCTAGGTACACTTGCACACAGTTTTTGAAGGAACTCGGCAGGTAGGTTGGCCCAAACATCTTGGAGAAATAACCACAGTTCTTCTGTGGATTTAGGCAGCCTCAGTTGCTTCTCTCTCTTCATGTAATCCCAGACAGACTCGATGATGTTGAGATCAGGGCTCTGTGGGGCCATACCATCACTTCCAGGACTCCTTGTTCTTCTTTAAACTGAAGATAGTTCTTAATGACTTTCGCTGTATGTTTGGGGTCGTTGTCATGCTGCAGAATAAATTTGGGGCCAATCAGATGCCTCCTGATGGTATTGCATGATGGATAAGTATCTGCCTGTACTTCTCAGCATTGAGGAGACCATTAATTCTGACCAAATCCCCAACTCCATTTGCAGAAATGCAGCCCCAAACTTGCAAGGAACCTCCACCATGCTTCACTGTTGCCTGCAGACACTCATTCGTGTACCGCTCTCCAGCCCTTCGGCGAACAAACTGCCTTCTGCTACAGCCAAATATTTCAAATTTTGACTCATCAGAGCACCTGCTGCCATTTTTCTGCACCCCAGTTCCTGTGTTTTCGTGCATAGTTGAGTCGCTTGGCCTTGTTTCCACGTCGGAGGTATGGCTTTTTGGCCGCAAGTCTTCCATGAAGGCCACTTCTGACCAGACTTCTCCGGACAGTAGATGGGTGTACCAGGGTCCCACTGTTTTCTACCAGTTCTGAGCTGATGGCACTGCTGGACATCTTCCGATTGTGAAGTTAAGTAAACATGATGTGTCTTTCATCTGCTGCAGTAAGTTTCCTTGGCCGACCACTGCGTCTACGGTCCTCAACGTTGCCCCGTTTCTTTGTGCTTCTTCAAAAGAGCTTAGACAGCACATCTGGAAACCCCTGTCTGCCTTGAAATTTCTGCCTGGGAGAGACCTTGCTGATGCAGTATAACTACCTTGTGTCTTGCCATGGTGTATGACTTTTGACAGTAAACTGTCTTCAGCAACCTCACCTTGTTAGCTGAGTTTGGCTGTTCCTCACCCAGTTTTATTCCTCCTACACAACTGTTTCTGTTTCAGTTAATGATTGTGTTTCAACCTACATATTGAATTGATGATCATTAGCATGTGTTTGGTATAATTGTTTAATCATACACCTGACTATATGCCTACAAAATCCCTGACTTTGTGCAAGTGTACCTAGAAGAATTGATGCTGTTTTGAAGGCAAAGGGTTGTCACACCAAATATGGATTTGATTTAGATTTTTCTTCTGTTCACTCACTTTGCATTTAGTTAATTGATAAATATAATCTATTAACATGTCTATTTTTGAAAGCATTCTTACTTTACAGCATTTTTTCACACCTGCCTAAAACTTTTGCACAGTACTGTATATATATTTTTTTCCTCCTCTTAATGTATAAGCAAGGAGCTATATCCAGGAACACCAAAGAACATTTCATACAGGAACACTGTTAAATACTGCCTATATGGGTCTAAAATTAACATCTGGAAACGTTATGAAAAATATATGTTCTGAAATTCTGAAAAAACCCTGCCAAATTATCAATTCAAACAGTGCAACTAAAGATATTTGAATTTGTTATTATTTATTTATTGGGGGATGGGAACGTACTTCATGTATTGCCAAGATAATGTCTCTTCTTGTAAAAGAACATTTCTATTCAAACAGCAGTGTTCTGCTTTGAACCTAGTAGAGAACTCTCTCAGTTGAATACAGTAATATTTATCAGCATTAGTTTGTGGGTCTATTTAAAAACGACACTTTTTTCCTTTTCTTTAAGTAAAGATATAATGGCAGTTCATAACCAAATACAGTATTTTTTTCTCAAATTATGTCTCAAGAAAGGTTAAGTAATATAGAGAGAGAGATTTTGTTTTAATTTCTTCATTCATATACTTATTTTGTATTTTTAAAGTCCATAACCCATTCAACATTATATTTCAAGGAAGTTTCTTTATATGAACAAAATAAAAAAAAAAACTATTGCGGATAAGCCGGCGTAAAAATGGACAAAGTTTATGGAGTTAGTTTTGTACTAAAGGACAACCATATTTAACATCATATAATCAAATAAACTACAAAATGATATCGCAAGTCTACCGGAAGCCATAAAGTTCACTATTTCATGTTAGATTTAGAAATGTCTTTTTTTGTGAGTTTGTTCTTTAAGTACAGTGTATGGAAAACTACAAGCGGTGTGTAATTCAATATGTTAACGTAATATTATTCAGCAGATTTCATTCGACTTTATGAAGCACAACGAGTTCATTCTATTTAGAGGGTGATTCAACACTTTGGCCAAGGATTAGGAGTCTACAAGGGTCAGTATCCATTAGGAAGGGATTCCTGCAGTCTAGTAGTAACCGTGAAAGTAAATCTGAGGGGAATCATTCAATCCTAAATCCCAGTGTTTTTAAGACTTTGGCGGCAACATATAAAATCATTCTAAAGAAATGCAATTAATATACGCCCTCAGAAACACATGACTATAATTTCACTTTCTGTTAAAATGTGGTGAATAAAGTCATGAACACCACTCAAGACTAGTATTGTAAACAGAAACGTTCAGTTACCTCTACATGTCTTTCCACATGTGCGGCTCTCCAAACAAGTTTTTGCCAAGGAGCTGTAGAAAATAAAAGTTGTACGGCGCGCTGGTGGTTTGTTTTTCATCAAGTCTGGTAAACAACAGCGTTGCTGTCTTGGCAACCTGTTCACGTTTGCGTCAGAGAGAATTCGGAAATGTGACTTCCTGGTTTTGAAACCGAAAGAGAATTGGTGGTAGTTTGAATTTGTGGCTGTTTGATCATATCCAAGGTACACTGTGTGCTTTCAAATGCCAATATCAAGTGCTACTTGATATACAGAGTGCAGTAAAATGTTACTGTGATGTAGTAGCAGACCTATTTTAAAATAGAACGCATTCCGGACCCAACTTTTTAAAACAAAACAACCTTGGCGCAAAATTGAACTATAGGCCTTTAAAGAGAAATATTCTTTATAATGTAAATGTTTAACCAAATAGTATGCTAATGTGTAACCATGATACAGAATACATTGAATTATATATATATATATCTATATATATCTATATATATATATATATATATATATATATATATATATATATAGATATATATAGATATATATAGATATATATATATATATATATATATATATATATATATATATATATATATATATATATATATATATATATATATATATATATATATATATATATATATATATATATATATATATATATATATATATATATATATATATATATAGCTCATATATATAGCTAGCATATATAGTACTATATCTATATCTATATCTATATCTATATCTATATCTATATATATATATATATATATATATATATATATATATATCTATATCTATATATATATATATATATCTATATATATATATATATAAAAACAAGTATGCGGTTACGATACATCCCCCGCCACTGCTGTGAATTCCAAATTACAGCTCTCAGCATGATGCAGAGAAACGAAGACAATAGACATAGTATTTATAATAATTACTGTGGAATCCCCAGAAGCGAATACTCATTTATCATTTTGTCATTCATGCTCAATAGAGTAATGCACCGAGTTTCACCACCATTGGAGGAGCATTTTTCCAGCTTTCTGAAGAGGTGAGTCTTGAGGAGGCGCCAGAATGTGGTCGGACTGGGCAGTCCTTACATCTGTAGGAAGGTCATTCCACCACTGCGGGGCGAGGGTGGAAAAGGAGCGGGCTCTGGAGGCAGGGGAGCGTAGAGGAGGTAGAGCCAGTCTTCTAGTGCAGGCGGAGCGGAGAGGTCGAGTGGGGGGTGTAGGGAGAGATGAGGGTCTGAGGTAGCTGGGTGCAGTCTGGTCAAGGCATCTGTAGGCTAGTACAAGAGTCTTGAACTGGATGCGAGCAGTGATCGGGAGCCAGTGGAGTGAGCGGAGTAGTGAAGTTGCGTGGGAGAAGCGAGGCAGAGAGAACACCAGGCGGGCAGCGGAGTTCTGGATGAGCTGGAGCGGACGGGTGGTGGACGAGGGAGGCCAGCCAGGAGGAGTTGCAGTAGTCTAGGCGGGAGAGTACCAAGGCCTGGACCAGGAGCTGGGTGGCGTAGTTGGTGAGGAAGGGTCGGATTCTTCGGATGTTGCTCAGGAAGAATCGGCAAGTGCGTGCCAGAGTGGAGATGTGCTGGGAATAAGAGAGGCAGGGGTCCAGGGTGACTCAGAGGTTCTTAGCGGAGGAAGAGGGAGAGAGTGTGGTAGATTCCAGAGGAACAGAGATAGAGAGATCAGAGGAGGGGGAGGGGGAGGAGGAGGAGGAGGGAAAGATATTACCTGATTGTGGGCTTCTTTGTATTATTATTATTATTATTATTTTACACTGTGCTTGTGACTAACAAAGCCAACTACAAATAGTTTACTGTTACCAAAATACAAATACCTTATAAGATGGATGTTTTTACATTGTTAAAATAGAAAAAGGAAAAAGCCTATTTTTGAGAACTTTATTTTACAATTTAGTCAGTTACATGTCAAATATTAAAACATCAAATTACACCAAAATCTGAAACTGATACAACCCTAAACAGAAAAAACTTAAAACAGGAAAAAAAAAATCTAAATATATACACACACACACTATATATATATATATATATATATATATATATATATATATATATATATATATATATATATATATATATATTCTAATTGATCAAATATATTAGAAGATGTAAATAATCACATTGTAAACCAATCCATTGTAAAACATCATTGATAATGAGCATGTTCACAACAAGAGAAGTGTGTTAACAACATAGTGGCACACATTCAAGCATGTTTACTTAAGCACACAGGTGTCAGACAATAGGGTCTATTCAATTGATCTAAATACTGCAACCATTTAGATTCAATCTGCCTCTTTTTGACATCTTCATGCAAGGATGTAAAATGCCATGGAGGGTCAATTTATAATTTTTTTTGCAAATGATTATATACACATATAAACTAATTTTAACACATCGAGACTGCATTGAAATAACTGGCTATACTGTACCAGTCCACTTGAGAGCAGCTTGGTTAGTGATATTATGCTGACATAGAGAAACTTTCTGTTATTTGCTGCAAAATGACAACCTTGAGATGACTGTAGCTAAATAATAGCACAGACCTGTAGTGTACTTCTATTCATTATATAGGTATCAAGGGCTTCAGTAAATGTGTGTTTATTTTAAAACATGATATCTGCTTAAAGAAACCTCTGACAGGGTGGCACTTCCCTTCAGCAGCTTCTTTTCTATTATGAACCAATCAGCTGCTTCCCCTGTTGACGGACATGCCTTCAGCCAACAACAGGACCTAGAAGACACTGGTGACGTGAGCTAGGAAGTGCAGATTTCCTGCGAGTAAGGCATAAAAACAGAGTTTTCTTTAACCTTGTATAGTACCAGACATCATGGTTAGAAATGAAAATTCATGTTTGCTATAACAGGTTGCTTTCAAAACTGCACATTTTACAGCGATGTAGCAACTGGAAATGCAAAACTGGTAAGACTTGCATTTTGTTTGTAAGCTACAATTACTTTAAACATAACACACAGATAGTAAAGGAATGTAAACACACAAATGACTTGCTATGTTATTTTATGACAGAAGTACACTTACTGGTGAATCACACGGGTAAACCTGTGACTGACATCATTAAATTGAATTAAATCTGTCTATTAATCAGTTATTATTAAACAATAACAATTATTCTTTCATGCAGAAATATTACTCGACAAACGAGCCAAAAGGTGAACAAGATAAGCTTCTTAAACTGTATTTAATCCCACTGCCCTGCACTATTGGAATAAAGCAGTCAGACTTTGCATCTGTAAACAAAATCTTAATCTGCTAGATCAGTTCAGAGGTATATTACTTTGGTGGGTTTACTTGTTTAGGGAGTAGGTGTTTTTTAAGTAGCTGGACCAACAATAATATACATCTAGTGGTTTAAAACTTTTTCTGAATTGATTTTAGTCTGGCAAACAACTATAACCAAAATGTAGTGGAAAGGACCACAAATATACTATCCAGTACTCTTAAATGCTGCTACTGTAAATGGATCCCTATTGTGGTCATGTGTAACTGTCTAGCTACGAAAAGCAAGTAAGCAACATGGTTTGAACTACCATTTAAACAGCCAAACAAAACCCCTTAATGGCTTAGTATTGTACCAAACATTTAATAAAAAATAATGAGGATTTTGCATTGATTTTTTTTTTTTAAGTTAATCATTAATAATATCTCTGCATTATTTTTTTTGGTTATTTTATTTTTCATTTAGAGTGCATAATTATTTTCTCCCCAGTTTTGAAAGTCTAATTAAGTTCGTTCACCACAGCCATACGCCCGAACACTCAGGAGCTCCAGAGCAGAAGGCCCAAGCCAGCCCTGCAGGTGTCTGACCTGTAGGGTCCGCTGTAGTGCAATGAGGAGAAACAGTCCCTGCCGGCTTTACCTCCCTGCCCTGCAGGAGCACCAGAGCCAATGAGACGGTCCTGATGGAACCCCCAGCATACTATATGGGAAAATCAATGTCAAATTTGAAATAAAGTAATACCAAATCACAAACGGAAACTTAGTCTAGATCCTTTATTTAGCAGTGTAATTACTGACGGATTTCCTAGCTCTCTAATGTTAAGGTAATTCAAGCAGGTTGTGTTGTTTATACAGCTCCTCTGTAATCTCGTAGACTTTAGAGATAAAGGGCATCGCTTCTCCTAACATGGCAACCACTTGCTCTGTGGAGCCCACATTCATAGTCTGAAAGAAGGCGGCTCTCCCGGGCAGAACACAGAACGCCATGGTTGCTGCTTTGCGGATGATCCAGGCGTGGTGCTGGGCCAGGGAGTCGTTGTAGGCGTCAGTGCACATGACTGAAGTCTTGCTGTCCTCCGTGCTGGTCCTCAGCTTCTCCAGGAAGAGTTCCAGCCAGCGCAGGGCACGGTGCAGACGCAGCAGCGTCCGGCACCCGGACTCGGGGTGCTCTGCTCTCCTCTGCAGGTCCACAAGGTTGTTGTCCAGCTCATACTTCACCATGGACTGAAGAGTCTCATATTTATCCCCATTCTCCCCGTTCCGGTGGGTCACCATGATCTGGATTTTGTTCACTGCGTCTTTGGAGATGAAGGAAAAGATTGAGCCGAGGCTGTTCATAAACCTAAATAAAAGAAGAGAAGTTAAATGGCTTGTTTCACAGACACCCGGATACTGGACAAAATGGACAATGCTGGAAATAGTCTATTATTCATTTTAATGAAGGAGGAACTTTAGTTTACTTTATGAACGTTAAAGTTAAGTTTATATGATTTAGATAGTGCTGGGATAAATATTCAAACATATGTATTCTGTGTCAAAAATTATGTTTGTGGGGGTCCCAGAGTGGCTCATCCAGTTAAAGCGCTGCCGCAGGGAGTGCAGGATGAGTCATACAGCTTGTACGGCGCCAGTTCGTGTCCAGGCTGCGCAAAGAGACCGAACTTTGCTGGGGACTCCGAAGGGGGCGTCACATTGGCTCTGACGCTCCCAGGGTGGGAGATGGGAAATGGGCAGGGACTCATTCTCCTCATCACACAAGAGCAAACCCTATTGGCCAGACACCGAGCACATTCAGAGTGGATAAGAGGCAGGGCTGCTCTCTGTTCTCCGGGATCGGTAGCCCGCCCACGATTGCTCGGTGTAAAAGTGATTCTAGCTTTATAATTATAATTAGGCTTGTGAGATCAGAGGACGTCACACGCCCTCAGAACGTCTGTGCTGTGAGGGGACTTCGCTGGGTGAGGAGAAAAATAATTGGACATTCCAAATTGGGGAAAAAATTATAAAAATAATAATTGGTCACTTTAAATTTAAAAAAAAAAATTGTATAAATTGGATTAGAAAATGTTAACTTTTTTGGAATCACAGTTGGCAAAGTTTAAAACCAAAAGGTTAAATCAAGATTTTAGCTTAAAAGATTTTGTGATTTTTTTTGTAATTGATTGCTAATTTGCTTATTATGGAAATGGATAGAAATTTGCCAGTCTTGTCTGCTTTGTATTATATTTTTTTGCCAAGCTGAAACATGTTGTTTTTTTTTAAATGTGTGTTTAACCAATAAAGTATCGCATTTTTATACACGAGTTGCAGGGTTTCCTTCCCTTTATTTTGGTATTCGTTCATATAACAGAATTTATAAATGACACAATTCTTTGAGAATATTGAACATAAAAAGCCCATGTTCAACCCAGCACTGATTTAGATAGATCGCTTACCAGTGGCATAATATGCAAGTAGCTTCATGGGGTTCTAGCCATTCCAGTCACTATATAGATCTCTCAAGAGTAGTACTGAAAAATCAAAAGCTACAATATTTGTATTTTTAAAGGATATCTGGATCCATGCTGGGGATAGAAAGCTTTCAGTTTGGATGGCTTGATAAACAGGATGCCCACTGATTTTAAAGGCGTTCTTATGTACTTGACACTATTCAATGGACTGCAGGAAAGCAAGCTCTCTAGTTTTGAAGCCATGGTTGCACATGACTCAGACTCACTGCATTTCTAGAGTCTTGACTTATTAGCCTCCTGCAATTCCATGGGATCACCATTAAGCGGCGCTCTACCCACCATCAATCTCTGTCCACACATTGTACATTCAGATGACTATATTACTAGTAAGGAATTCTAACAGGCATTACTTTAAACTCGTATTGAACCAGGTATCGTTTTGTACAAGAATATAGGGCATGCTTACTATGTGCTTCCTTCAAAACTGCACATATGCCATCTATATTGAGGGTTTGTTTTTTCCCCCCCATTAACCCAATGTCTTGTTCTATGGGTGCCTGTTTATCAGATCCTATGTAGGCCCACTGTACAATATTTGTTCCAACTTTCCATCCATTTTTAATGTAAGCACCAGCTTTAAACAACGTCACTTTTCAATATATTGTTCTGGATTCGGAGCTGTTAGACTATAGTTTAAAGCTGGCCCTTGCAGGCATCTTAGGACCTTGTTCTTTAAACAATGTAACATGCTGCAGCACCAACATATACTAGTGTTAACAATGCATCATTTACAATGTAACATGCTGCAGCACCAACATATACTAGTGTTAACAATGCATCATTTACAATGTAACATGCTGCAGCACCAACATATACTAGTGTTAACAATGCATCACTTACAATGTAACATGCTGCAGCACAAATATATACTAGTAAATGATGCATTGTTAACACTAGTATATATTTGTGCTGCAGCATGTTACATTGTAAATGATGCATTGTTAACACAATGTAACATGCTGCAGTACCAATATATACTAGTGTTAACAATGCATCATTTAGAATGTAACATGCTGCAGCACCAACATATACTAGTGTTAACAATGCATCATTTACAATGTAACATGCTGCAGTACCAACATATACTAGTGTTAACAATGCATCATTTACAATGTAACATGCTGCAGTACCAACATATACTAGTGTTAACAATGCATCATTTACAATGCAACATGCTGCAGTACCAACATATACTAGTGTTAACAATGCATCATTTACAATGCAACATGCTGCAGTACCAACATAGTGTTAACAATGCATCATTTACAATGTAACATGCTGCAGTACGAACATATACTAGTGTTAACAATGCATCATTTACAATGTAACATGCTGCAGCACAAATATATACTAGTGTTAACAATGCATCATTTACAATGTAACATGCTGCAGCACCAACATATACTAGTGTTAACAATGCATCATTTACAATGTAACATGCTGCAGCACCAACATATACTAGTGTTAACAATGCATCATTTACAATGTAACATGCTGCAGCACCAACATATACTAGTGTTAACAATGCATCATTTACAATGTAACATGCTGCAGTACCAACATAGTGTTAACAATGCATCATTTACAATGTAACATGCTGCAGCACCAACATATACTAGTGTTAACAATGCATCATTTACAATGTAACATGCTGCAGCACCAATATATACTAGTGTTAACAATGCATCATTTACAATGCAACATGCTGCAGTACCAACATAGTGTTAACAATGCATCATTTACAATGTAACATGCTGCAGTACCAACATATACTAGTGTTAACAATGCATCATTTACAATGTAACATGCTGCAGCACAAATATATACTAGTGTTAACAATGCATCATTTACAATGTAACATGCTGCAGCACCAACATATACTAGTGTTAACAATGCATCATTTAAAGTCAGAAGTTTTAAATTACATTTGTGTTGATGCCTCCTTCACATTTGAAGACGTATTCAAATCATAATGTGAGGTTTAATTTATTTTAAAAAAAAAAATAGTATACCGTTAAAAAATTGAAGCTACTATGTATCAAATCTGAAATTATGTAAGACTATCCATGTATGTTTCTTCAGTCTGTCTTAATTCGCGCTCAGTAACAGGACTGACAATAAGAACGAAGGCGACGTGTCTACGCCCTGTCACACCCTTTCTTGACAACCCGGCTGAACAAGTACAGTACATTCATATGACTCATGTTTCTGATGCACGACTGACAAGTACATTGGATAAGTTAATCGACTTCTGACCGAGAACTTTAATACCAAACACATGTTACCGAGTCAAACGGAACTCCAGTTTATTTTATGTTTGATACTTTAAAAAAAAAGTTAAGAAAGGGCACGAAGTCTAAAATATTAAATAATAAGTCAGTAGGTGAGTAAAACATATCAAGCGCCTGACAGCAGTGTCTTGCCCAAGAGAACTCAAATTACAGCCAGGATTACCCACCTGACAAGACCTCTCCATCCATTCACGTAGCTGTCGGTGACTATTTCTTGGTTGTCGGTGAGGCATGACTGAAAAGTGATCAGAACTTCTTTCAAACTAAATTTCTCTTCAGGCACAGAATCAGAGCCTGCCATCTTCACCATCATCTTCACCCGGAAATACGAAACAGCCAGACAGAAACAAACCAAATAGTCAACCAATCGGAGTCGAGCTCTGAGGAGCGTCACTGTAGAATATCAACTTGTTACACCCGCCTATCCTGAAATGTGATTCGTTGATTTTCGAAACACTGGGCACGGTTTACTCAAGGGCAGGCAGTTGATTGTATAACGTTGGTGTCAATCTTCTGATTTCTGCCAAGGTTTCCGTTTGGGGAAGCATGGGAAGAGTTGATTTCGTATTGAATAGTTCAGTAGTTGAATATCTTGTGGTATTGCATTGCTTTTAAATAGTATTTTATTATTATTACTGCGACTACGATTACTACTAATAATAATTAGGCAAGGCCGATTCATTATATTGACGTCCGTGCCCACTAAATGAATTGCGACTGTAATGTTACCATTTTAAATGCGTGCGATACACTGCAGTTCTAGTTTCTTTAGAATCTGAAACAGTAAGCCTTCAGTCAGATCTTGTACATTTTGCTCGTTTTTTAGTAGTTATCTTTTTTTCTTGGTCTTTTATTTTTGATTTCGGTGGTTAATACGAAGGATATTGCTAATACGAAGTGTTTTTTTTTCTTCCCAATTATTGTTTTTATTTGCTAGACGGTGTACCGGTGCCGTCCACACCACATCTTCGCGCATAAATTACATCTCCATGCGCTTCCAGACCGGTAGCGTTACTTCAAGATGCCACAAATACAAGTTACACCTTTGGGTAAGACTGAAGATCGATTTGATTTTCAAACCATGCTGTTGAAGACATGATTAATGCACTTCTTGGGAGTGAATTGTATCTGGTGGCATGGAGCGTAACTTCCAAATTCAAAATATAAACAGATTCAGACTGAACCGCTTAGACCTAATGCTTTTCACAACTGGCATTAACGACAGTAAAAGGTCCTCTGTGAGAGAACCCTGCCATGGCCATGTATTGCACGTTATCTGACATGAATGCAGGTGGTAATGGGCGTGTCATTGTAACTGTACCCGACTGGCTGAGCTATATCTTGGTAACTCATATTTGTAACTATGAGGCTATTTTTAAACCTACTGTAGAACCAAATGTCTATTTTAAAATGAAAAATAAATGTGTTTCTTGTAACATGTTTCTTTAAAAACTGCATATCTGTTAGCTAAGGGTAAGATTTAATGGAATTATCATGTTAGCTACAATGAATACCTATACCACACCACCGTGACCTGCATACCACAGTATGTGGAATAACTTCTTGTAATAAAAGTCCATGCAAATTGTATTAAACCCAGGTGAGTGGCTATAAGACCTAGCCACATCCCAAAGCCCCCTGGCTGGATTCAAACTCTTCAGCCTAATGTTTTAATCAAGGGCATTTCCACTGGGCAACCAAGGCATATCGGGTATATATACAGGTAGTGGACAAAAAAATGGAAACACCAATGTAAAGTCACTTAATAGGGCGTTGGGCCACTATTGTATCCCGCTTTGTGGAGTTCTCGGTGGACCGTTTTTGATGAAACTGGCTGCTCGCGCCCCAGGTTGAAATTCATAGTCAATTGATATGCAGTTGCTCGCCTGTTTTGCCTTGCACTTCGAATTAATGCATGAATATCACGATCCTGGAGTATGCGCTTCCGCCCACTGTTGCCCTTTGCTGATGATGTCTTTCCCTCTGAGTTCCATGCCGACATCACCTTAGACACCGTTGCTCGTGAAACATCAGCAACTTGAGCTATCTTGGTCACTGAAGCTCCTGCCACGCGGGCCGCAACAATCACCCATCTTTCAAAGTCACTGAGGTCTCCTCTTGCAGCCATGCTAGTCATAATTATAGGCAACCAGGCCTGTCCAGCATTTCTATACATGACCCAAAGCATGCTGGGATGTTATTTGCTTAATTAACGTATGAGCCACACCTGTGTGGAAACCTTTGCTTTCAATATACTTGGTGTCCCTCATTTACCCAGGTGTTTCCATTTTTTGTCCACTACCTATATATATATATATATATATATATATATATATATATATATATATATATATATATATATATATATAGCCGTTTCTGTAGCACATGACTGATTTGTTTTCTCTGGCTACACAGGGGCCGGGCAGGATGTGGGCCGCAGCTGCATCTTGGTTTCTATTGGAGGAAAGAATGTGATGCTGGACTGTGGGATGCACATGGGATATAACGATGATGTAAGTAAGGAATTAGCAGCGGTTTAAAATGACAACACTGTTCCTTACCTTTTTATGACAAATCAGTCAGAGAGGTTCTTATTAAAATTACTCAAATACTGTCTTTTATAGTTTTTGATAAGTCTCTGTTGAAGCGCTTTGACTATTCAAGATCTGCTCTTCACTTCTAGCTGCTTGCCAGAGACATCTGGCCACATCAGCAAAGTGTGTCTGTATTAGCAATCCCCCGTGCACAGCAGTGTATTAGTGACACCAGCACCCTCCAGTGCACAACAGTGTATTAGTAACACCAGCACCCTCCAGTGCACAGCAGTGTATTAGTAACACCAGCACCCTCCAGTGCACAGCAGTGTATTAGTAACACCAGCACCCTCCAGTGCACAGCAGTGTATTAGTAACACCAGGACCCTCCAGTGCACAGCAGTGTATTAGTAACACCAGGAGCTCCAGTGCACAGCAGTGTATTAGTAACACCAGGAGCTGCAGTGCACAGCAGTGTATTAGTAACACCAGCACCCTCCAGTGCACAGCAGTGTATTAGTAACACCAGGACCCTCCAGTGCACAGCAGTGTATTAGTAACACCAGGAGCTCCAGTGCACAGCAGTGTATTAGTAACACCAGGAGCTGCAGTGCACAGCAGTGTATTAGTAACACCAGCACCCTCCAGTGCACAGCAGTGTATTAGTAACACCAGCACCCTCCAGTGCACAGCAGTGTATTAGTAACACCAGGACCCTCCAGTGCACAGCAGTGTATTAGTAACACCAGGAGCTCCAGTGCACAGCAGTGTATTAGTAACACCAGGACCCTCCAGTGCACAGCAGTGTATTAGTAACACCAGGACCCTCCAGTGCACAGCAGTGTATTAGTAACACCAGGACCCTCCAGTGCACAGCAGTGTATTAGTAACACCAGCACCCTCCAGTGCACAGCAGTGTATTAGTAACACCAGGACCCTCCAGTGCACAGCAGTGTATTAGTAACACCAGGACCCTCCAGTGCACAGCAGTGTATTAGTAACACCAGGACCCTCCAGTGCACAGCAGTGTATTAGTAACACCAGCACCTCCAGTGCACAGCAGTGTATTAGTAACACCAGCACCCTCCAGTGCACAGCAGTGTATTAGTAACACCAGCACCCTCCAGTGCACAGCAGTGTATTAGTAACACCAGGACCCTCCAGTGCACAGCAGTGTATTAGTAACACCAGGACGCTCCAGTGCACAGCAGTGTATTAGTAACACCAGGACCCTCCAGTGCACAGCAGTGTATTAGTAACACCAGGACCCTCCAGTGCACAGCAGTGTATTAGTAACACCAGCACCCTCCAGTGCACAGCAGTGTATTAGTAACACCAGCACCCTCCAGTGCACAGCAGTGTATTAGTAACACCAGCACCCTCCAGTGCACAGCAGTGTATTAGTAACACCAGCACCCTCCAGTGCACAGCAGTGTATTAGTAACACCAGGACCTCCAGTGCACAGCAGTGTATTAGTAACACCAGCACCCTCCAGTGCACAGCAGTGTATTAGTAACACCAGCACCCTCCAGTGCACAGCAGTGTATTAGTAACACCAGCACCCTCCAGTGCACAGCAGTGTATTAGTAACACCAGCACCCTCCAGTGCACAGCAGTGTATTAGTAACACCAGCACCCTCCAGTGCACAGCAGTGTATTAGTAACACCAGCACCCTCCAGTGCACAGCAGTGTATTAGTAACACCAGGACCCTCCAGTGCACAGCAGTGTATTAGTAACACCAGGAGCTCCAGTGCACAGCAGTGTATTAGTAACACCAGGACCCTCCAGTGCACAGCAGTGTATTAGTAACACCAGGACCCTCCAGTGCACAGCAGTGTATTAGTAACACCAGCACCCTCCAGTGCACAGCAGTGTATTAGTAACACCAGCACCCTCCAGTGCACAGCAGTGTATTAGTAACACCAGCACCCTCCAGTGCACAGCAGTGTATTAGTAACACCAGGACCCTCCAGTGCACAGCAGTGTATTAGTAACACCAGGACCCTCCAGTGCACAGCAGTGTATTAGTAACACCAGCACCCTCCAGTGCACAGCAGTGTATTAGTAACACCAGCACCCTCCAGTGCACAGCAGTGTATTAGTAACACCAGGACCCTCCAGTGCACAGCAGTGTATTAGTAACACCAGCACCCTCCAGTGCACAGCAGTGTATTAGTAACACCAGGACCCTCCAGTGCACAGCAGTGTATTAGTAACACCAGGACCCTCCAGTGCACAGCAGTGTATTAGTAACACCAGGACCCTCCAGTGCACAGCAGTGTATTAGTAACACCAGGACCCTCCAGTGCACAGCAGTGTATTAGTAACACCAGCACCCTCCAGTGCACAGCAGTGTATTAGTAACACCAGCACCCTCCAGTGCACAGCAGTGTATTAGTAACACCAGGACCCTCCAGTGCACAGCAGTGTATTAGTAACACCAGGACCCTCCAGTGCACAGCAGTGTATTAGTAACACCAGGACCCTCCAGTGCACAGCAGTGTATTAGTAACACCAGGACCCTCCAGTGCACAGCAGTGTATTAGTAACACCAGGACCCTCCAGTGCACAGCAGTGTATTAGTAACACCAGGACCCTCCAGTGCACAGCAGTGTATTAGTAACACCAGGACCCTCCAGTGCACAGCAGTGTATTAGTAACACCAGCACCCTCCAGTGCACAGCAGTGTATTAGTAACACCAGGACCCTCCAGTGCACAGCAGTGTATTAGTAACACCAGCACCCTCCAGTGCACAGCAGTGTATTAGTAACACCAGCACCCTCCAGTGCACAGCAGTGTATTAGTAACACCAGCACCCTCCAGTGCACAGCAGTGTATTAGTAACACCAGCACCCTCCAGTGCACAGCAGTGTATTAGTAACACCAGCACCCTCCAGTGCACAGCAGTGTATTAGTAACACCAGCACCCTCCAGTGCACAGCAGTGTATTAGTAACACCAGGACCCTCCAGTGCACAGCAGTGTATTAGTAACACCAGCACCCTCCAGTGCACAGCAGTGTATTAGTAACACCAGGACCCTCCAGTGCACAGCAGTGTATTAGTAACACCAGGACCCTCCAGTGCACAGCAGTGTATTAGTAACACCAGGACCCTCCAGTGCACAGCAGTGTATTAGTAACACCAGCACCCTCCAGTGCACAGCAGTGTATTAGTAACACCAGGACCCTCCAGTGCACAGCAGTGTATTAGTAACACCAGGACCCTCCAGTGCACAGCAGTGTATTAGTAACACCAGGACCCTCCAGTGCACAGCAGTGTATTAGTAACACCAGCACCCTCCAGTGCACAGCAGTGTATTAGTAACACCAGCACCCTCCAGTGCACAGCAGTGTATTAGTAACACCAGCACCTTCCAGTGCACAGCAGTGTATTAGTAACACCAGCACCCTCCAGTGCACAGCAGTGTATTAGTAACACCAGCACCCTCCAGTGCACAGCAGTGTATTAGTAACACCAGCACCCTCCAGTGCACAGCAGTGTATTAGTAACACCAGCACCCTCCAGTGCACAGCAGTGTATTAGTAACACCAGCACCCTCCAGTGCACAGCAGTGTATTAGTAACACCAGGACCCTCCAGTGCACAGCAGTGTATTAGTAACACCAGCACCCTCCAGTGCACAGCAGTGTATTAGTAACACCAGCACCCTCCAGTGCACAGCAGTGTATTAGTAACACCAGCACCCTCCAGTGCACAGCAGTGTATTAGTAACACCAGCACCCTCCAGTGCACAGCAGTGTATTAGTAACACCAGCACCCTCCAGTGCACAGCAGTGTATTAGTAACACCAGGACCCTCCAGTGCACAGCAGTGTATTAGTAACACCAGCACCCTCCAGTGCACAGCAGTGTATTAGTAACACCAGCACCCTCCAGTGCACAGCAGTGTATTAGTAACACCAGCACCCTCCAGTGCACAGCAGTGTATTAGTAACACCAGCACCCTCCAGTGCACAGCAGTGTATTAGTAACACCAGCACCCTCCAGTGCACAGCAGTGTATTAGTAACACCAGCACCCTCCAGTGCACAGCAGTGTATTAGTAACACCAGCACCCTCCAGTGCACAGCAGTGTATTAGTAACACCAGCACCCTCCAGTGCACAGCAGTGTATTAGTAACACCAGCACCCTCCAGTGCACAGCAGTGTATTAGTAACACCAGGACCCTCCAGTGCACAGCAGTGTATTAGTAACACCAGCACCCTCCAGTGCACAGCAGTGTATTAGTAACACCAGGACCCTCCAGTGCACAGCAGTGTATTAGTAACACCAGGACCCTCCAGTGCACAGCAGTGTATTAGTAACACCAGCACCCTCCAGTGCACAGCAGTGTATTAGTAACACCAGCACCCTCCAGTGCACAGCAGTGTATTAGTAACACCAGCACCCTCCAGTGCACAGCAGTGTATTAGTAACACCAGCACCCTCCAGTGCACAGCAGTGTATTAGTAACACCAGCACCCTCCAGTGCACAGCAGTGTATTAGTAACACCAGGACCCTCCAGTGCACAGCAGTGTATTAGTAACACCAGCACCCTCCAGTGCACAGCAGTGTATTAGTAACACCAGCACCCTCCAGTGCACAGCAGTGTATTAGTAACACCAGCACCCTCCAGTGCACAGCAGTGTATTAGTAACACCAGGAGCTCCAGTGCACAGCAGTGTATTAGTAACACCAGCACCCTCCAGTGCACAGCAGTGTATTAGTAACACCAGCACCCTCCAGTGCACAGCAGTGTATTAGTAACACCAGGACCCTCCAGTGCACAGCAGTGTATTAGTAACACCAGGAGCTCCAGTGCACAGCAGTGTATTAGTAACACCAGGAGCTGCAGTGCACAGCAGTGTATTAGTAACACCAGGAGCTCCAGTGCACAGCAGTGTATTAGTAACACCAGGAGCTGCAGTGCACAGCAGTGTATTAGTAACACCAGGACCCTCCAGTGCACAGCAGTGTATTAGTAACACCAGGACCCTCCAGTGCACAGCAGTGTATTAGTAACACCAGCACCCTCCAGTGCACAGCAGTGTATTAGTAACACCAGCACCCTCCAGTGCACAGCAGTGTATTAGTAACACCAGCACCCTCCAGTGCACAGCAGTGTATTAGTAACACCAGCACCCTCCAGTGCACAGCAGTGTATTAGTAACACCAGGAGCTCCAGTGCACAGCAGTGTATTAGTAACACCAGCACCCTCCAGTGCACAGCAGTGTATTAGTAACACGAGGACCCTCCAGTGCACAGCAGTGTATTAGTAACACGAGGACCCTCCAGTGCACAGCAGTGTATTAGTAACACCAGGAGCTCCAGTGCACAGCAGTGTATTAGTAACACCAGGAGCTCCAGTGCACAGCAGTGTATTTGTAACACCAGGAGCTCCAGTGCACAGCAGTGTATTAATAACACCAGCACCCTCCAGTGCACAGCATTGTGGAAACGTGTTCTAAAGTGGCAGATCACTACAGGGTGCTGACCCTTACTTCTAAAGAGACACTTTGGCTGATGTAGCCTGTGTTGCATACACAGTATCTGTGACAGGCACTATAACTGAAAAACTGCTACAGAACTCCTGTCAAGCCCCGTAGCATCATGAAAAGTTAACACAACAGAAAAAAATAACATCTAACCTACCTGCTTTTAAAAGAACTTCAATGTTTCATTTTTGTCTGCAAATAGAAGCATTCTTGGGATGAAAAGTTTCTTGTGCTTTGAACTAAATGATCCCTACTGTCTGCTGGTAGGAGGTTGGTGGTCCAGTGGTTAGAGAAAGGGGCTTGTTACCACCAGGAGGTTCCCAGTTCAATCCCAGCTCAGCCATTGACTCACTGTGTGTGACCCTGAGCAAGTCACTTAACCTCCTTGTGCTCCGTCCTTCGGATGAGACGTAAAACAAACAAGGTCCTATTGTAGTGACTCTGCATATATATATATATATATATATATATATATATATATATATATATATATATATATATATATATATATATATTAGTTCACCCTCTAGTATCTAAGTCACTTTGGATAAAAGCGTCTGCTAAATGACTAATTTATAATACTTGCTTGAGTTTTACTAGTGCTGTGTCCTGTCTCAGCCCTGCTAATACCTCGGGTTCACAGATACTTATACAAGAAAAGTGCTAATCTGTTAATACAGAATTAACTTAGCGAATATAATATTGACTAACTTGTTCCAATTGTATTATGTGTTGCTTTTTTCTACCCATATCTTTTCAGAGACGTTTTCCAGATTTCTCCTACATTACACAGAATAGCAGGTTAACAGAGTTCCTCGATTGTGTCATCATTAGGTATGTTGTCACAGTTTTGATCTCTGCTCTTCCACAGTTTGTGCTTTGGGTCAGTATTTGGATGTCATTTAGTGGAGTATTCTGTAGAAGTTGGATTTGGTAACACTTTAAAAGTAATGGCTGCAAATTGAATTCCAATGCATTAGTGGTGTTCCATTTGAATTAATTATGCATTTGTAGTAATTGTTTAATTATCTTCAGGTCTGGAGAGATCATTATAAAATAACAACAACATGTTTGATATTCAGATGTTACTCCTATACGATCCTATGAAACTGCATTGCAATTCAACCATGATTTAAAAAGTGTTACCTAATCAAAATTATTCTGAACATGCCCCTTTATAACACGCACATTGTAGTGTACATACTAAAATCAAGCCTGATATTAATGAAACGCTTCTTAAATGCCAAAAACAATCTAGAACAATATAATGAAGAGCAAACCGTATTTTATTCATTAAAGCATTCTTTTAAACTTTACATCTTTGTGAGTAGTCTTTGTCATCCTTAATAGCCAGCCAATTTTAGACTTGTTCTTAAGAGCATCAGTAAGTTTATGAACGTGAGGCTGAGTATTGGAATTCTCTCAGCTGGCCCCTTCCTGCACCTCTGCCCAGTCTATAGTGTTCTGGTCATGAAAAAACTACCCTATAAATGAATTTAGTAGGTAACCAAAGATAAAAATAGCGATTTATGGTATGTGATGCTTGCAGTCATTCTGAGTAATTCTTATTGTAATTAGTCAAACATTGTGTTTTATTTTTTATTTTCTGATAAGTCTGTGTTACTGTGCTTTGACACAGGGTTCAGGAGCTGCTCTTGAGTTCTAGTTGTGTGCTATAGGCATGTGTAATACAGGCTAGATCGGCAGAAGTGTTTTTATAGATGTAAGAGACAGCGCCATCTAGTGATTAGCCACATGGTGCAAGTTTCCTTTTGCTTTTCTGGTAATACACTGTGTGCCCTGGATGGTGTTGGCGTGTACTAATATAAAGGCACTAGCCTGTGTTACACATGCCTACAGCACGCAACTAGAACTGAAGAGCAGCTCCTGAACTCTGAGTCAAAGCACAGTAACACAGACTTATCAGAAAATTAAAAATAAAACACAGTGTTTAAGTAATTACAATAAGAATCACTCAGCATGACTGCAACCATCACAAAACGGTAAGGAACGGTATAGAAAGATTTGATGCCCTTTTGTCCCCAGCCATTTCCACTTGGACCACTGTGGAGCTCTGCCTTACATGAGTGAGATGGTGGGCTTTGATGGACCCATATACATGACACATCCCACAAAGGCCATCTGCCCAATCCTATTGGAGGATTACAGGAAAATCACAGTGGACAAGAAAGGAGAAACCAACTTCTTCACATCCCAGATGATCAAAGACTGCATGAAGAAAGTGGTTGCTGTGAATCTGCACCAGACAGTGCAGGTACTTTTCAAACAGGCGAGCTGTGACTGTGCAGGTCTAGCTCAGCAACATGAAGTCATTTCTGTATTAGGAAATATTCAGAGTATGGCTTTGTGCATACAGTACCCTTAGAAAAGTTTATCACACTATTGTTTTGTTTTCCCCATGTTATACTATGCATTTACCATCATGTACCCTGGTTTGCCATGTTTATTCATATACCTTGCAGGTCTTTAGAATGCCTACCTATACCGTGATTTCACTATGCTTTATTACACTTTGCTGTGTTTTTACTAAGGTAAACTTTTATAAACTTGTGCCATTTAGCACTGCAACGATGAATCAGTTAAACACATGACTTCTTTGCTGTATCCAGTGTTGTTCATATCACAGCCATTTTTTTAAACATATTCCTGATTGTTTTGAGATTTTTTATTCACAAATCATAAGTAAATCAACTAGTTATTCAACTTTTACATGGGAATGTTCGCCAAGAGAGATTTTTGTTCTTCTAAACATCGCAGTGTATCCAGATCATGTTTCCACCTGCTGGTGCTCTGATTGAAATTAGTCATCTATTGTGGGAACAGGAAACCAGCATTGTTATAGGAGGGAGCGTGATCTGCACACACTGCGATCCTGCGAGACATTTCTTTTTCTCTTGGCGAACGTTCCAGAGTAAATGCACTGCCCATTTGATTAATGACCAATGATGTGTGAAAATGTTCGGCAACATGTTTAAAAATCTAACAAAGAAAGCAATATGGTGATCAATTCATTTTAATCAGCTTACTCTTTAGGTAGACGATGAGCTGGAGATTAAACTCAAACCAGCTTTCTCTCTTTAGGTAGACGATGAGCTGGAGATTAAAGCCTACTACGCAGGGCATGTTCTGGGTGCAGCCATGTTCCAGATCAAAGTGGGCTTGGAATCTGTGGTGTACACTGTGAGTAGAAAACCAGTTTGTGAAGCACTGCATTGTCTTTCAAATTAAAGGAGTTATGTAATTGTATGTATGGGTCATATTTCAACTACTATTTTCCTCCCCTTAGGGTGATTATAATATGACACCTGACAGACATTTAGGGTAAGTTACTGAACAGAAATGTTTTTTGATGCTGTCTGGGGATGTGTGGGGTCTGTCTGTCTGTCACATCCGTTTAATATACACAAGTGTTTCAGCGCTGGGGATGTGGGGGTCTATGTCTGTCTGTCTGTCCATCTGTCTGTCACACTTGCATTGTTGCATATATCTGGAGAACCACCAATTGTCATGAAACTTGGTATTCACAATATTTAGTGTAAGTTATTGAGAAGATTAGATTCTGGTCTGTCTATAGGTCTGTCTGTCCGTACATCGGTCCATATGTCTAGAGAATCGCTTCTCAAACTGGGATTAAACATTGCTGATTGTAGAGTATTCAGTGCATACTGTAGATAGAGTTCATCATTCTGATAGCTCTAATCTTGAATGTACAGCCGCGGTGGGGGGTGGATGTTACTGACATACTTGTTTACCTAGCAGAACCACAGAAGTGCTTGAATCAATTGTACAGTTTCCATGGCAACGGCACTTTTGTCTGTGATAGTGCTTTGCATTGGATTTATTTTGAATGAGTATCTCGCCCTATTTGAACCAGAGGGATTAGTATTGTAATATAAACCTGTATCTCGCCCTGTTTGAACCACAGGGATTAGTATTGTAATATAAACCTGTATCTAGCCCTGTTTGAACCAGAGAGATTAGTATTGGAATATGAACCTGTATCTTGCCCTGTTTGAACCAGAGGGATTAGTATTGGAATATGAACCCGTATCTCGCCCTGTTTGAACCAGAGGAATTAGTATTGTAATATAAACCTGTATCTCGCCCTGTTTGAACCACAGGGATTAGTATTGTAATATAAACCTGTATCTCGCCCTGTTTGAACCACAGGGATTAGTATTGGAATATAAACCTGTATCTTGCCCTGTTTGAACCAGAGGGATTAGTATTGGAATATGAACCTGTATCTCGCCCTGTTTGAACCAGAGGGATTAGTATTGGAATATGAACCCGTATCTCGCCCTGTTTGAACCAGAGGGATTAGTACTGGAGTATAAACCTGTATCTCACCGTGTTTGAACCACAGGGATTAGTATTGGAATATGAACCTGTATCTCGCCCTGTTTGAACCAGAGGGATTAGTATTGGAATATGAACCCGTATCTCGCCCTGTTTGAACCAGAGGAATTAGTACTGGAGTATAAACCTGTATCTCGCCCTGTTTGAACCAGAGAGATTAGTATGCTGAGTGACGAGCAAGTCCCAGTGTTGATGATCATCTTTCTTCAGGGCTGCATGGATTGACAAGTGTCGTCCTGATATCTTGATCTCCGAATCCACATACGCCACCACGATCCGAGACTTCAAGCTGCCGAGCGAGACTTCCTGAAGAAGGTGCATGAAACGGTGGAGCGGGGAGGAAAGGTAAGGGAGCGCCTTGAAAGAAGTCCTGATAGGATTGTGTTTAAAGGGACAGGTTGTAATGCAGTCAGCAAGAGGTGCACATACTAAGTGCTCATGTGAGTATTTTAGACTACAGTATTATTTTTACTATAAAAAACAACATCCTATCCTACAGGAGTATTGTATGTGCAGTGGAAACATTCAGCAGTACATCCACCCAATAATGCATGTTGCAGGTAGGGCATGATACGAAACGTATTGCGATGTGCAGGTTGTGATGTGATATGTATCACAATACATGTGATGGTCCTGATTTGGCTGCTTGCATGATGCATAATAAGATCAAGTGATCATTTAATGATCCAGTATGTGTCTTGGTGAACTACAGTGAGCTATGTTTCAAAATTTCAGGAGAGGCTATAAATAATGTGTTTCATATGTTTTATCCTTGTCTTCACCATTGTTTACAGTGTGCCTTCATTTCCACAGGTCCTTATCCCTGTCTCCTCTTCATGTCTTCACCCTTGTTTACAGTGTGCCTTCATTTCCACAGGTCCTTATCCCTGTCTCCTCTTCATGTCTTCACCCTTGTTTACAGTGTGTTTTCATTTCCACAGGTCCTTATCCCTGTCTCCTCTTCATGTCTTCACCCTTGTTTACAGTGTGCCTTCATTTCCACAGGTCCTTATCCCTGTCTCCTCTTCATGTCTTCACCCTTGTTTACAGTGTGTTTTCATTTCCACAGGTCCTTATCCCTGTCTTTGCTCTGGGAAGAGCCCAGGAACTCTGTATTTTGCTGGAAACGTTCTGGTTAGTAACTACTTCTTCTTTAAATCAGTGAAGTATAAATGTTTGCTATATAACTGTTCATATTTGTGCAATAATATTGGTGGTGTTGCTAAATAAAGCAAGGCAGCAGAGGTACAGTGTTCCTCCTATATTATTATTATTATTTGTTTATTTAGCAGACACCTTTATCCAAGGCAACTTACAGAGACTAGGGTGTGTGAACTATGCATCAGCTGCAGAGTCACTTACAATTATGTCTCACCCGAAAGACGAAGCACAAGGAGGTTAAGTGACTTGCTCAGGGTCACACAATGAGTCAGTGGCTAAGGTGGGATTTGAACCGGGGACCTCCTGGTTAAAAGCCTTTTTCTTTAACCACTGGATCACACAGCCTCCTAACTAGAATGTGAGAGCCAGTGGAATGGCATGAGCAGTCCTTTGCTGCCCTATAACCAGGGAACACGAAGACACTGAAACTGAGAAGAATGGTCTTGTAACCAGGGAACATGAAGACACTGAAACTGAGAAGAATGGTCTTGTAACCAGGGAACATGAAGATACTGAAACTGAGAAGAATGGTCTTGTAACCAGGGAACATGAACTCTGAAACTGAGAAGAATTGTCTTGTAACCAGGGAACACGAAGACACTGAAACTGAGAAGAATGGTCTTGTAACCAGGGAACATGAACTCTGAAACTGAGAAGAATGGTCTTGTAACCAGGGAACACGAAGACACTGAAACTGAGAAGAATTCCTTTGAATCGCTGTGGTTTTCTTTCTTTCTATTCCTAGCTTGTTAACGTTTCCACACAGAAATGTAAAGCATCATTTGAGTTCACTAAAATCAAAAAGTACTTTATTTCATGTTAGTCCTGAGGTAAATATTGAAACAAACACTGCTTGAAATGTATTTGCCGGCAAAAATTATCCATGTTCGTTTTTGTTTGTGTAACGTAATTTATATCATGTAGTGCATAAATAAATAACCAACATTGTAATGTACAGAAAAGTGCTTCTCTCCTTTCTGTATTAGGTCATTTCATTGGGAACAGGTTTATTGTTCTCCTGAGAGTTTCTCTAGTGTAAAACAGTACACATTGAAATAAGGAATATTCGTTAATGTTTATCCCAACATGAAAAAGCATTTGTCCCAGCACTATTTCATGTTAATAGGTAACACATGCTTTTAGTCAAAGTGAAGCAATAAAAACTAAGTGTCTTGTTTTCATTTCAGGGATAGAATGAACCTGAAGGCACCCATTTATTTTTCCACTGGACTAACAGAGAAGGCAAACCATTATTACAAACTGTTCATCACGTGGACCAATCAGAAGATCCGGAAAACATTTGTACAAAGAAATATGTTTGAATTCAAGCATATAAAGGCTTTTGACAGATCCTATGCAGATAACCCTGGCCCCATGGTATGACACTTTTCTAAATATACCATCGTTTTACTGAACAGCACATGCTGTATATGTAGTTAATGTAGAACAGACAGGCAGTATTTGTCAACAGCATTCATGTTTTTTATTTATGATTGTTAATAAATCCCTCATCTTATTAGAGTATGTATTTGACTGGGGTTCTTCATGGGAACATCATGAAACCTGCTAATTATACAACAGGTTTCACCACTCACTTTGAGTCATTTCTGACAAGCTGACGACAGGGGGTGATGGAGTGGGGCGGAGACACTGGTATCCCAAGTTAACAGTAGGAGAGCAGCAGGATGATTGACAGGCTGTGATGGAGTGGGGCGGAGACACTGGTATCTCAAGTTAACAGTAGGAGAGCAGCAGGATGATTGACATGGAAATGAAACTTGAGTTTCGTCCCATTCTGTCCCATCAAAAATGTTCCCGTCCCATCCCATCCCGTAAAAAATTTTTTGTTCCATCCTGTCTCACCAGAATTTCTCATCCCGTACTGTTCTGTTTCAAAAACTTGATTTTGCGCAAAAATAAATATGTTATTCTGAAAGGTGAGGGATTTTGTGATTACCTAAACAATAAGCTTTGTGAAAGAAGCAAGCCTGCTTGTGATCTCAGTGCTGTGTTTGTGTTTGTGTTCAGGTTGTATTGAAGTCTGCTTGTGATCTCAGTGCTGTGTTTGTGTTCAGGTTGTATTGAAGCCTGCTTGTGATCTCTGTGCTGTGTTTGTGTTCAGGTTGTATTGAAGCCTGCTTGTGATTTCGGTGCTGTGTTTGTGTTCAGGTTGTATTTGCTACCCCGGGAATGCTTCATGCAGGACAATCTCTTCACATCTTTAAGAAGTGGGCCGGCAATGAGAAGAACATGGTAAGAGTCCCTCAGTCAGACAGTGTGTGTGCAGCAACTGAAGAAGCCATTTGATTGAAGGTGTTGAATTACATTGGGTATCTGGTTACATTTCAATAAAAATGTATAATGCAATTGCACACTGATTAAACAAGACAAGCTGTAGCCAGCCTCATGAATGACCATGTAAACCGTGAAGTACAATAAATACATTATCAGACATTAGGGTTAGCACTTCTTTTAACAGCATTTACATTCGTAGTTCAAATCTGTTTCCAACATGTATCCAAAAGCATTTTCTCTGCTGTATAATATTTTAATATAATTACATTTCTTTAAGTCATGTCATTTGTTTGGTTTTGTTTTTTTCCCTGATTTTCTAGGTCATCATGCCAGGGTACTGTGTGCAAGGCACTGTGGGACATAAAATATTAAGCGGACAGAAAAAACTGGAGATGGAGGGAAGACAAACTGTAAGCAGAAACCTATTACGATTACTGTAATAATCACTTAACTACATGTTAATAACCAGATTGTTACCTGATTAGCATTACCTTGCGAGAGTACACTTTCGGCTCAATTCGAAAGAATAGTGGGTCCTTGCTACAGTTCTAGCTCTGGGATTTATATTAAGTTAATATGTAGTTAGTAGGGATCCCTTAATGTATGAGAGATGGCAACTTGTTCATTTTGGACAAGTGGTTCTGTCTGAAATGACATCCCTCTTAGCAGGAGAGACCCTACTAAGTGCATAGTACCTTTATTATAAATCAAAAAGCTGATATTGTAGTCAGGAACTACAATTTAACATAAAAAAGCTTATGGTCAATGCACAGAATTTCAAGGGATTTTGACAAACCCTTAGTGGTTCATTTCTTCTACATGGCACTTGAGCTTGCGTTCTGTGCTTCACATGGGGTGTCTATGCCAGTCCTGTTACCTGTAACACAGGACATGAATGGAAAGAGGCACTGCAGTATTCTGTCAATCCTTCAGTGTGGTGGGTAGGATAAATGCGCTTCAAGTGAGAGTAAAATAGAGTTGAAACATCAAGGGGCTTGCGTGTTAAACAGAGACGAGAAATCACAGTCTTAGGGATTGATGGAGCTTGTAACAACGACTGTGTTATATTTGTTTAAAGTTTGTTTTAGTAAAACTAAGAAACTAAATGACTAAAACCCTTTTGGCTAATGCCTTCATCTCGTCCGTGTTTTATAGTATGCCTCTAAACAAGCTCTAAAGAAGAGATCCGCAAGCTATCGGCTACTGCGAGACAAGGGCCAGCCCTGCAGGGTTCAGCTTTAAGCTCCCCAGGCACCTGTCTAGTAGGGGCTGCTGTAGCTTCCCTAACCTGCATTAGCGCCAGAGCCAATGCAACACTCCCTATTAAATCCCTATCAAAGATCATCAACTTGGCACAACCAGGACTCGAACCTGCTCTCCCCTGACTGCATGACTCACCCAGCACACCATGCGATCACGTGTCCCAACTGAGTGTTTCAGTAGTTTGCTCTGTGTTGTCAGTTGGAAGTGAAGATGCAGGTGGAGTACATGTCCTTCAGTGCCCACGCAGATGCCAAGGGGATAATGCAGCTGATTCGCATGGCTGAGCCAGCAGCTCCTGCTGGTGCACGGGGAGGCCAAGAAGATGGAGTTCCTCAAGCAGAAAATTGAGCAGGAGTTCAGTAAGTTTCTACACAGAGCTGACTGGTGATCAAGCAGACACATATGGTACATTATTAATTATTACCCATATTGGACAGCTTAATCCTTTAAAACCAGGTGCAGCTATGCAACATTTTAGAAATCATCTTGATCAAATATTGTTTCTATACTTTCTGGACAGGTATGTGACAATGCTGCTTCTGAAAGTAAATATGCAATGCAAACAAATATAGGATTACTGAAAGAAAATGTATAAATTCAATGACAAATGTTTTTACTAGAAGTCTTTTTCAGTGTCTTTAGTACTTCTAAATTCATCTATATTGTTTGTGTTTTACCAAAGTGTTTTCTTCCATTGGGGTGTTGGATTCAGTTACATTTCCTTAACCTTTAACCTTCAGTATTAAACATGTTTAAACGATTCAGCTTTGAAAATGTTGATAACTCATAACTGTAAGCTCTAATGTGTATATGGAGTAGACTATGAATACAATGTGAATATTAAATACATAGCCTTCCATGGTATAGCTACTACTGTAGAAACAGTAAGGCCAGCTTGTGTATAATCTATTTTATTCCTAGATATCAACTGCTTCATGCCTGCGAATGGAGAAACCGCCACCACTGTGACCAACCCCAACGTTCCTGTGGACATTGCACTGAGCTTGCTGAAGAGGGAGGCAGCGCTTGGTAATAATATTATTATTATTATTATTATTATTATTGTTATTATTATTATTATTATTATTATTATTGTTGATGATTCTTAGAATAAAATTGCATTTGCTACTCTTCTGAAATAATAAATTCATCTTGTTTAGATTTGCGTAGTTGCTCAGGGAGTATCTAATATACATTTCTCAGACGTCCGCATATTCTGAGTAGCCTAGATGCATGGTCAGATCAAAAGAGGGGCATTTTTAACTGATTGAAAGCAGGATCATCTTCATTTGATGTGTCACTAAGGCTTTCTCCGCGAAGGTAATCGAAAAGCATAAGCAATACAAATCACAGTTTTATTACATAATGAAAATAACAAAACAACACAAGTAGCACTATTAATGAGTTTATTAGTTATTTAATATTGTTCAACTATTAGCAAAATGTGTGTTTTATTACAAATAACGTGAGTGTTTAATTACTGTTCCACAGGTCCCTTACCAGACCCAAAGAAACCAAGAACAATGCACGGCACTCTCATAATGAAGGACAATGTAAGTTCACATTGAGAAGTCATGAGTAAGAACGTTCACAAACAGAACCCCAGACATTGTCAAACACAGGATCTATTCATATGTTTTGAACTTGTCTCATGAGTAGTTGTTCTTCCCCTGATCCACACTGTATGTGACGTGTGTCCGTGCTGCTGATTTGTTTCCACAAGCAGAGCCTTCGCCTGGTCGCTCCTGAGCAGGCATTGAAAGAGCTGGGCCTCAGTGAACACCAGCTGCGCTTCACCTGTCGAGTTCAGATACAGAATCCCCAGTCTGAACAGGACACTCTCAACACAATCTACAGCCATCTGAAGAGGTGAGCACTGCCCCTGAACCAGGGTACCCCTGCCAGCTTATCTGTAAGAACTGAGACCGACAGAGTGAACCAGGGTACGCCTGCCAGCTTATCTGTAAGAACTGAGACCGACAGACTGAACCAGGGTACCCCTGCCAGCTTATCTGTAAGAACTGAGAAACATCAGCTTTCTAATGATAGTTACATGCTTTATAAGCCAATGCACTGCGGTCTACCCAGTAATACAGGTACATGCCAATGCACTGCGGTCTACCCAGTAATACAGGTACATGCCAATGCACTGCGGTCAACCCAGCTTTTTCAAAGAATGTTTTGCTTAGACTTCTTTTTTTTAAAAGTATTTTTGAATTTGTAATCATTTCAGTACAGTTTGCAGTTCATGAAAACTGTTTTAGAGAGTGTTCATTCATTTATTATCATTTTCAAATCAGAGTTTATAAACAATAGAATATTTCAGCTCCTTCCCCACAATCAACCGGTAAGCATGTCAAATAATGATCTGTGCCTGTTTCTAATACAATGGCATATTGTTCCTGAAACCCGGTGCAGTTATGTATTCTAATGTAAGAATGTAATAACATGAGGAGATGTAGGAGCGAGAGGAGGCCATGCGCCCATCCAAGCGTGTCCGGCTCCTGTAGCTGATTGAGCGCTGACATTGTCAAGCTGGGTCTGAATGGATCCCAAGTGATCCTGCCTCTAGACATGAACAGGAAGCCCATTCACTGCTTCACTCAAAGCATGAACTGGAAGCCCATTCACTGCTTCACTCTAAACATGATTAGGAAGCCCATTCACTGCTTCACTCGAAACATGAATAGGAAGCCCATTCACTGCTTCACTCTAAACATGAATAGGAAGCCCATTCACTGCTTCACTCTAAACATGAATAGGAAGCCCATTCACTGCTTCACTCTAAACATGAATAGGAAGCCCATTCACTACTTCACTCTAAACATGAATAGGAAGCCCATTCACTGCTTCACTCTAAACATGAATAGGAAGCCCATTCACTGCTTCATTCGAAGCATGAATAGGAAGCCCATTCACTGCTTCACTCTAAACATGAATAGGAAGCCCATTCACTGCTTCAGTCTAAAAATGAATAGGAAGCCCATTCACTGCTTCACTCTAAACATGAATAGGAAGCCCATTCACTGCTTCACTCTAAACATGAACAGGAAGCCCATTCACTGCTTCACTCTAAACATGAATAGGAAGCCCATTCACTGCTTCACTCTAAACATGAATAGGAAGCCCATTCACTGCTTCACTCAAAGCATGAACTGGAAGCCCATTCACTGCTTCACTCTAAGCATGAATAGGAAGCCCATTCACTACTTCACTCTAAACATGAATAGGAAGCCCATTCACTGCTTCATTCGAAGCATGAATAGGAAGCCCATTCACTGCTTCACTCTAAACATGAATAGGAAGCCCATTCACTGCTTCACTCAAAGCATGAACTGGAAGCCCATTCACTGCTTCACTCTAAACATGAATAGGAAGCCCATTCACTACTTCACTCTAAACATGAATAGGAAGCCCATTCACTGCTTCATTCGAAGCATAAATAGGAAGCCCATTCACTGCTTCACTCTAAACATGAATAGGAAGCCCATTCACTGCTTCAGTCTAAAAATGAATAGGAAGCCCATTCACTGCTTCACTCTAAACATGAATAGGAAGCCCATTCACTGCTTCACTCTAAACATGAATAGGAAGCCCATTCACTGCTTCACTCTAAACATGAATAGGAAGCCCATTCACTGCTTCACTCTAAACATGAATAGGAAGCCCATTCACTGCTTCACTCAAAGCATGAACTGGAAGCCCATTCACTGCTTCACTCAAAGCATGAACTGGAAGCCCATTCACTGCTTCACTCTAAACATGAATAGGAAGCCCATTCACTGCTTCACTCTAAACATGAATAGGAAGCCCATTCACTGCTTCACTCTAAACATGAATAGGAAGCCCATTCACTGCTTCACTCTAAACATGAATAGGAAGCCCATTCACTGCTTCACTCTAAACATGAATAGGAAGCCCATTCACTGCTTCACTCTGAACATGAATAGGAAGCCCACTCACTGCTTCACTCTAAACATGAATAGGAAGCCCATTCACTGCTTCACTCTAAACATGAATAGGAAGCCCATTCACTGCTTCACTCTAAACATGAATAGGAAGCCCATTCACTGCTTCACTCTAAACATGAATAGGAAGCCCATTCACTGCTTCACTCTAAACATGAACAGGAAGCCCATTCACTGCTTCACTCAAAGCATGAACTGGAAGCCCATTCACTGCTTCACTCTAAACATGAATAGGAAGCCCATTCACTGCTTCACTCAAAGCATGAACTGGAAGCCCATTCACTGCTTCACTCTAAACATGAATAGGAAGCCCATTCACTGCTTCACTCTAGACATGAATAGGAAGCCCATTCACTGCTTCACTCTAAACATGAACAGGAAGCCCATTCACTGCTTCACTCAAAGCATGAACTGGAAGCCCATTCACTCGTTCACTCACTTCATTTGCAACTCTGTCCTCTGGTCCTGGTTTCTGTAATGGCGCTTCAAGAATAAGCTGTCAGGATGTTAACAATGTTCAAACAGTTGTAGCAACACGTGGGGACGTGTAACGCTGTGTTTTTCTGACCCACGCTACTTACTCTTTAAAGTATTGGTTTGGGTTAACTGTCCACTCCTTCTAAGATTTTAAAGACTTCAATCATGCCCCTCCCATTCCTCTTTGTTCCAGGCTCAGTAGATTCAGTTCTTTCAGCCTGTCATTGTAGTTCAGTCCTAATGCAGCTGTTATTTGTAGATTTGCTGTTTATATCTGTGCTGTACTGCTCATTCCCATTCTCCTCTTTGCTAGTGTGCTGAAGGAGCACTCAATCCAGCACCTTCCCGATGGCACTGTGATGGTGGAGTCCATTCTCATTAAAGTGTCTGCCGCTGCAGAGGAGCCCAGCACAAAAACCTTGCTGGTTTCATGGAGTTACCAGGTAATGTCAATTTAATAGAACTGCATTCGCAAGCACATCTCAATAATAGAACTGCATTCACAAGCACATCTCAATAATAGAACTGCATTCACGAGCACATCTCAATAATAGAACTGCATTCACAAGCACATCTCAATAATACAACTGCATTCACGAGCACATTTCAATAATAGAACTGCATTCACGAGCACATTTCAATAATAGAACTGCATTCACAAGCACATCTCAATAATAGAACTGCATTCACAAGCACATCTCAATAATAGAACTGCATTCACAAGCACATCTCAATAATAGAACTGCATTCACAAGCACATTTCAATAATAGAACTGCATTCACAAGCACATCTCAATAATAGAACTGCATTCACAAGCACATCTCAATAGTACTGCATTCATGAGCACATCTCAGATGCTTTTTTCCAAAAAGAAAACCAGTCTCAAAGCTGTGTAACATATTCTAATATTAAAATGGTGCTTCAACCACAGTTCAGGAATTGTGATTTTCTCTTGTTACGGATGAAGTATTTCAAATCACATGGTGTACGTGGATTGTTTATACAAGTTACAACCTTTTTAATAGAAATGTGTTTTTATTATAGAAGGCTGCCCTAAAATATAACGGTATCCTTCACTTTGACATGTGACCTAATATCACTGACATACTGTGGTCATTTTTGGAAGTACAAAGTAAGACTACCATCTGTGCAGGCTTATTATAGATGAATTTGTCACTGTGGCTGTTTGATCAAAAAGAAGGTACTGTGGGACACAAACATTTCTTTTTAATACTTTTCCAGCACACTTTAATTGTTTTTGTAGGCAGAAGAAAAACTCATAACAAAAAATACCAACAAAAGGTGTCAAGTGAACAAAGTAGAGCCATTCTGATTGATATTCACATGAGCCATACAGTAATGAGTGTGTGTTGAGCACGTGATTGTGAGCGAGGGGGCTGGCAATCGTGTGCTTGGACCCTGAGCACATGATTGTGAGGGAGGTGGCTGGCAATCGTGTGCTTGGAACCTGAGCACATGATTGTGAGCGAGGGGGCTGGCAATTGTGTGCTTGGAACCTGAGCACATGATTGTGAGCGAGGTGGCTGGCAATCGTGTTGGGAGACAGAGTGGCTAGCGCGCTATAGTATACTGGTAATAGTGGGTTATATAGTACGTGGCATTGATTCAGTTAAGTATATTTATAGCTATACACATGTATTGCTTTCCTTTCTGGATGTTAATATGCACTTGGTTTGGTTTCCTTTTCTGCACAGAATATGTAATCTCTGTGTGTGCTTTATTATGCTGTTCAGTTTTTATGCTTATTTAGTGCATATTTTTAAGAACCCTATGAACTTCTCCATCTAGGAACCCGGTATCACTTAGAGCAGGGGTCTCCAACCCTGGTCCTGGAGAGCCCCTCTCCAGCAGGTTTTATAGGTGTCTTTACATCATCCGTGGCTAAAGATCTGGAACACCTGTTAATCTTGACTAAGCCAATAATTGGTTCAATTAAGTAACTGAGAGATTGAGAGATTGGTTGAAATGAAAACCAGCAGCCACAGTCGCTGTCCAGGACCAGGGTTGGAGAACCCTGACTTAGACTGATAGGCCTGTTATTGTCTCTTTTTTATATAAAGTCTACTTTGCAGTAGCCACATCAGTTGACTGTAAAAAACAGACACTTTCTTCTGCTTCCCAATTAAACCTAATTCCTTTAGAACTCGCCATGCTTTCATTAAAGAAAGAAAACAAACAAGCAGTTTGGGAAGATTTTTTCTTTTTATGCGAATGAATATACTCATTTCCATTGAATTTCTGCATATGAATGTGTCTTAAGTCATGAACTAGTGAATCGAATTTCCAAAATACTATAGAGTCTACAGTGTTTTTGAAAGTCAGACAATAGCTAAATCATTTAAACGTTTCCTTTTAGAGACTCAACAGCTCCAATGGAAACATAGCCTACAACAAAGCTGTCTGTCTCCACACCTGCTGGAAGTCAGGGGAGGAAGTATTGAGCTCATTAATTAGCACAGCCTGGAACCAATTAACAGCTCTAGTATTAATTGAAACAGACACATTCTTTCACCCTGCCTCAATAACAACACCAGTACCATGTGCAATATTCACAATAATATTTACTAAACAAGTGTCCAGTGTATTCACGGTATTTCAGGCGCTTGTGAAGGTCTGTGAGACTTAGTTGAACAAAGTACAGTACTGTGCAAAAGTTTTAAGCAGGTGTGAAAAAATGCTGTAAAGTAAGAATGCTTTCAAAAATAGACATGTTAATAGATTATATTTATCAATTAACTAAATGCAAAGTGAGTGAACAGAAGAAAAATCTAAATCAAATCCATATTTGGTGTGACCACCCTTTGCCTTCAAAACAGCATCAATTCTTCTAGGTACACTTGCACAAAGTCAGGGATTTTGTAGGCATATAGTCAGGTGTATGATTAAACAATTATACCAAACAGGTGCTAATGATCATCAATTCAATATGTAGGTTGAAACACAATCATTAACTGAAACAGAAACAGCTGTGTAGGAGGAATAAAACTGGGTGAGGAACAGCCAAACTCAGCTAACAAGGTGAGGTTGCTGAAGACAGTTTACTGTCAAAAGTCATACACCATGGCAAGACTGAGCACAGCAACAAGACACAAGGTAGTTATACTGCAACAGCAAGGTCTCTCTCAGGCAGAAATTTCAAGGCAGACAGGGGTTTCCAGATGTGCTGTCCAAGCTCTTTTGAAGAAGCACAAAGAAGCGAGCAACGCGTTGAGGACCGTAGATGCAGTGGTCAGCCAAGGAAACTTACTGCAGCAGATGAAGGACACATCATGCTTACTTCCCTTCCATGTCGGAAGATGCCCAGCAGTGCCATCAGCTCAGAATTGGCAGAAAACAGTGGGATCCTGGTACACCCATCTACTGTCCAGAGAAGTCTGGTCAGAAGTGGCCTTCATGGAAGACTTGCGGCCAAAAGCCATACCTCCGACGTGGAAACAAGGCCAAGCGACTCAACTATGCACGAAACACAGGAACTGGGGTGCAGAAAAATGGCAGCAGGTGCTCTGGACTGATGAGTCAAAATTTGAAATATTTGGCTGTAGCAGAAGGCAGTTTGTTAAGCGAAGGGCTGGAGAGCGGTACGAATGAGTGTCTGCAGGCAACAGTGAAGCATGGTGGAGGTTCCTTGCAAGTTTCGGGCTGCATTTCTGCAAATGGAGTTGGGGATTTGGTCAGAATTAATGGTCTCTCAATGCTGAGAAGTACAGGCAGATACTTATCCATCATGCAATACCATCAGGGAGGCATCTGATTGGCCCCAAATTTATTCTGCAGCATGACAACGACCCCAAACATACAGCGAAAGTCATTAAGAACTATCTTCAGCGTAAAGAAGAACAAGGAGTCCTGGAAGTGATGTTATGGCCCCCACAGAGCCCTGATCTCAACATCATCGAGTCTGTCTGGGATTACATGAAGAGAGAGAAGCAACTGAGGCTGCCTAAATCCACAGAACTGTGGTTAGATGTTTGGGCCAACCTACCTGCCGAGTTCCTTCAAAAACTGTGTGCAAGTGTACCTAGAAGAATTGATGCTGTTTTGAAGGCAAAGGGTGGTCACACCAAATATTGATTTGATGTAGATTTTTCTTCTGTTCACTCACTTTGCATTTTGTTAATTGATAAATATAAACTATTAACATGTCTATTTTTGAAAGCATTCTTACTTTACAGCATTTTTTCACACCTGCCTAAAACTTTTGCACAGTACTGTAAATATTTAAATACACAGTGCAGAAACTCTAAGAAGATCAAACAGAGATGTACCTACAACCAAAGCAGCCTGCGGTGTCAATGTCAGGGAACGGGTTCCTCTGCTGGACCACTTTGGAAAATTGAGACGTGAAAAAGGTGCCATATCAACGGGTATTAAACAAGGTAGTACTCCCTCGCTGTAAAAGGCTCTCGGATATAACACTCCTACAGCAGGTCCCCCAATTCCCTATACTAGTGATTCCTGCAATATTTCTACAGTAAATACAGTGCCGGTGTTGTTCAAACTGTAAACAACTTCTCAGTCTAACTTCACTTTCTGTCTTTTCCTTTTGATACAGTATCTGAACTGAAGAAACGCTGCGCTGGCACTTTATAACACAGACATCTTATTCAGCATTCGTTTTATAACTAAATAAATATTAGGCCTATTACGTGGTTATCTTTCTTAATGTATTTACTTTTTTGCTGCGAGAGGAGCTGCAGCGTTCTCCGGGAGACAAGACGCTACAGCTAGCTTCAGCCCCGCTCCGGCAGCCGAACCTGGGGAGAGCCCATTCCCTCTTACCCTCACCCGACCTGCTCTCCTCCTCGCACTTGGTCTCTTTGAACTGAACTCCCAACCATCGTTTTAGCCAGGCTATTTATAGTTTAAAAACTGCTAATTAAAATGATCCACAAGTGGGAATGTTACCTTTTTTTTTTTTTTTGTAAAAAAAATATACCATTGATTTCATGGTGCTTTATGCATGGTTCACTATATATGCATTGTGGAGAGGGAGTTATTTTAATTTGTATTTTAGTCAGATGTGTGTTGTTATGTGTCCTTGGCCCCACCCCTCCCCATTTATAACACTCTTCGGTTACAACGCTCATATTGTGTGTATTTGTACAGACACGCGTTATAGCAAGGAGCACTGGAAATTACAACATGACTTAACAACATCAACATGGAGTACAAAAAAATATACTTTTAATGTTCATTGGCTATTTCAATTGATCAATTTCCCTTTTTAATGTAGTTTGGGAGAACACTTTGTACTCATCTGTCTTCATACAGTATTATGGCAGGTTTCTGTTAGTTTGCACGTTTTCTTTTTTTTTTTTTCACTATTTAGTAAATGTAGTCGTTCTTAACAACGGTCATCTATGCCTTCAAACAGCAGAACCAGAGGCAGACAGATAGGCCCTGCTTTGCTGTTTAAACATCCAGCAACAATGTTACAAAAAAACTCACATACCTTACCAGAAACAAGAGGAGCTTGTGGCACAGACACCAATGTGTGTCTGTACAGTGTGTGTGTACACTGTGTGTGTCTGTACAGTGTGTCTACAGTGTGTGTGTGTGTGTCTGTACAGTGTGTGTCTACAGTGTGTCTGTACAGTATGTCTATACAGTATGTCTGTACAGTGTGTTTGTACAGTGTGTATTTGTACAGAGTGTTTGTACAGTGTGTGTCTGCACATTAGTTGCCAGTGGATCAACGAGTACAGCTATATTATTACTATGCAATCAATTCTGATAGACACAGATGCTAGAAGAAACTCAGTAAGTTAAATGACAGATGTTTAATGTTTTTCAGTATCTTCAATTGAGTTTGTGTTAGTGTTTCTCATTGTTCTGGATAATATACCCATTGGGTATGTAAAGCTGGTGATTTGTTTCAGACTTCGCTGTCACAGTTTCCGCTCCTCTGTGCTCCTATGAAAGCCCCCCCGGTGGGTGTCATGTGGTCTGTATTTTCAGAACTATAAAACACTGCAGGAGGGAGTGTGATCTGGATACACTGCAGGAGGGAGCGTGATCTGGATACACTGCAGGAGGGAGCGTGATCTGGATACACTGCAGGAGGGAGTGTGATCTGGATACACTGTAGGAGGGAGCGTGATCTGCAGTGCTTAGAAGATTTGTTTTTTTCTGATTTTTAACAGCTTCACACAATCTCTTTCCTTTCAGGACGAGGAACTTGGAGGCTACCTGTGTACTTTACTCAGAAAGGGATTGCCTCAGAGTACTGGCTGAGTGGCTGGAGGAGCAATCAAATCATCTGATGGCTGAAGCTGCCATTCATTTTGTGTAAAGTGTTTTTTTTGTGTGGCTTTTGCAATAAAATAAATTCAATTTGAAATAGAAATGTTTAGCATTTGTGAATGTCAAAAGCAGGCCCAGATCTGAGCTGCATGAGTTGAACTGCATTTGAGTTCAAGGGTTCTGATGTGCAGCACTTGTATGTTGTTGAAGCTGACACCCTGGGATCCTTCAAGAAGCTGCTTGATGAGATTCTGGGATCAATAAGCTACTAACAACCAAACGAACAAGATGGGCGGAATGGCCTCCTCTCGTTTGTAAACTTTCTTATGTTCTTATAACTGTGATATCTACTGCAGCTTATTGCATTGACCCCTGTTCTTGAAACTCCTGAAAAAGAACACTTTTGCTGCAATGTAATTACATCAGTAAAGTACATGGAGCTAACAGTATAATTCCACAAATTTAGAAAGTTTAGATCTTTCTTGAGAAACAAAATTTGTATGTAATGACTTTCTAGTTACATCATAAGCAATATGTTAACTACAAGTAATAGAAGTAATAGCTGCTTTTTATTTTATTGCTAAATATTATTGTTACTATTATACATATGATACGTTTGACACAAAGTTATATAATTAGACATGCTGATTTTAAAACAAATACAGGAAGTCTAACACGCAGGGGGGTTGTGGAACAAACCATATAGATGAATTGTTACATTGGGTGCTTGATTTTCCACTGTGGCAAACTTCATACATTTACAAAGCAGTGGTTAGTAATGGAAAATACAATACAATACTGTGTGTGTCTCACAGATAGAGATTTTGAGTGCTGTGTTACACACTGTTCCAGATGCTGTGTGTGTCTCACAGATAGAGATTTCGAGTACTGTGTTGCACACCGTTCCAGATACCGTGTGTGTCTCACAGGTAGACATTTCGAGTGCTGTGTTACATACCGTTCCAGATACCGTGTGTGTCTCACAGGTAGACATTTCGAGTGCTGTGTTACACACCGTTCTCGATGCTGTGTGTGTCTCACAGATTGAGATTTCGAGTGCTGTGTGTGTCTCACAGATAGAGATTTTGAGTGCTGTGTTACACACCATTCCAGATGCTGTGTGTCTCTCACAGATAGAGATTTCGAGTGCTGTGTGTGTCTCACAGATAGAGATTTCGAGTGCTGTTACACACCATTCCAGATGCTGTGTGTGTCTCACAGATAGACATTTCGAGTGCTGTGTGTGTCTCACAGATAGAGATTTCGAGTGCTGTGTGTCTCTCACAGATAGAGATTTCGAGTGCTGTGTGTGTCTCACAGATAGAGATTTCGAGTGCTGTGTGTGTCTCACAGATTGAGATTTCGAGTGCTGTGTGTCTCACAGATAGAGATTTCGAGTGCTGTGTTACACACCGTTCCAGATACTGTGTGTCTCACAGATAGAGATTTCGAGTGCTGTGTGTGTCTCACAGATAGAGATTTCGAGTGTTGTGTGTCTCACAGATAGAGATTTCGAGTGCTGTGTGTGTCTCACAGATAGAGATTTCGAGTGCTGTGTGTGTCTCACAGATAGAGATTTCGAGTGCTGTTACACACCGTTCCAGATACTGTGTGTCTCTCACAGATAGAGATTTCGAGTGCTGTTACACACCGTTCCAGATACTGTGTGTCTCTCACAGATAGAGATTTGAGTGCTGTGTCTGTCTCAGATAGAGATTTCGAGTGCTGTGTGTGTCTCACAGATAGAGATTTCGAGTGCTGTGTTACACACCGTTCCAGATACTGTGTGTGTCTCACAGATAGACATTTCGAGTGCTGTGTGTGTCTCACAGATAGAGATTTCGAGTGCTGTGTGTCTCTCACAGATAGAGATTTCGAGTGCTGTGTGTGTCTCACAGATAGAGATTTCGAGTGCTGTGTGTGTCTCACAGATTGAGATTTCGAGTGCTGTGTGTCTCACAGATAGAGATTTCGAGTGCTGTGTTACACACCGTTCCAGATACTGTGTGTCTCACAGATAGAGATTTGAGTGCTGTGTGTGTCTCACAGATAGAGATTTCGAGTGCTGTGTTATACACCGTTCCAGATACTGTGTGTGTCTCACAGATAGACATTTCGAGTGCTGTGTGTATCTCACAGATAGAGATTTCGAGTGCTGTGTGTCTCACAGATAGAGATTTCGAGTGCTGTGTGTCTCACAGATAGAGATTAAGAGTGCTGTGTGTGTCTCACTGATAGAGATTTCGAGTGCTGTGTGTGTCTCACAGATTGAGATTTCGAGTGCTGTGTTACACACATTTCCAGACGCTGAGTGTGTCTCACAGATAGAGATTTCGAGTGCTGTGTGTCTCTCACAGATAGAGATTTCGAGTGCTGTGTGTGTCTCACAGATAGAGATTTTGAGTGCTGTGTTACACACCTTTCCAGATGCTGAGTGTGTCTCACAGATAGAGATTTCGAGTGCTGAGTGTGTCTCACAGATAGAGATTTTAAACAAACATTTAGTTCTGTGTTGAAACAACAAATACAAACTACGGTGACTTGGTCTGAAGACCATTGACAAAAAGGGCAGCTTAAACATGACTTCTACTTTCAGCAGAGGCACTGAGAGTAAAGAATTTAAAAAAGTCTGGCTCACCCCAGCATTTACTAAGACATGTCTCAACTAAACAAAACGGGATCAGATATTATATGGCTCTACCTTAATTTATGCACAAAAGTACTATTAATGTATTAGAAGAAAAGGTTTGGGCTCTTCAAAGCTGTAACCATCAATAAAAACACAAGAATTCTTTCTCCCCTGAAGGTATTCAATGGAATTCTTTTTCCACTGAAGGTATTCAATACCTTCAGCGGTATTTTCAACATACCTTTATGACCTTGATAGACAGGTCCTTTGAAAGTGCAGGGCAAGGTCAGTTCCAGAGGGTTAATAAGCCTTTATGACATTGTTTTTATTGCAGCATTTACCTGTCTGTCCAAAAATATTTCACTTGTACAAAAACGGGCAAGTTAGAATAAAGGGACCAGGCATATAATAATGTGGTATCGACAAAAGGGTCCAACACACCATTGTGACCTGTGGTCTCAATGGAGCTCTCAAACATGTCTTCTCTCTAATGACAGCCGGTGCACCGCAGTGTAACCATTAACCTGTCCCCCTGCCACCCTCAAGTGGGTGTAAGTAAAATATGTGTATATTAGAGCTGAATAACTCAGCACAATAGGATTTCCAGCAGGTACAGTGTGGTGTGTTTCTTACCATGCTGCATGTCCCAGCTCACAGTATATGGGTTGAATATGTAAAGTACATGTCAGGAGAATTGAAATGCTCGCTTGGTTGCTGATATACTGCTGCACTGCTGCACTCATATTACATTTGAGATGCTTTCTGTTTATACGCATTTGTAAATGTCCATGTAGATTAACAAGTTGGGAAGCCAGTAAAGCTGGAAAGCTGCAGCACTGTGTACAGCACATATTTGTGGTGAGGGGAGAGAATGGGTTACCTGGTCATGTTGTTGATCACTGGGATCCTTTTAGACCTAACTTGACACATTTTTTAGCTCAATCAGCTACTAGGAACCGGATGAGCATTGATGGGCTGAATAGCCTCCTCTCATTTATAATGTTCTTATATGCAGGACAATGTGAAAGTAAAAAGAAACAAACATGGGGAAGCTTAGAATGGGTTTTATTTGTATTTTTTTATCACAAGAATATGTTTGGAACTACAAAACTTTAGCCTGACACTAATTGAGCTACAATGAATCTTTGAAATGGTTCCAGCCAATTATAAACCTTTCATTTGTCGTGCAGGTCTCACAAACCTTTCCTTTTAGTACAGGAAATGTATCGGCTTGATGCCTTCATTGCAGGTACACTGAGCTGCTACTCTTTAACCTCCATTTCACCTCAGCAGTGTCTTCTGCCTAAAAGCATGTTACTGGCTGAAAAGCATGTCAGGCAATAGAGAAAGCAGCTTGTTGTTTATTCCTCATGAGTGAAATAAACACAGAGCTCCCTGTATGTTCCTGTGTAAACATCTTCATTTTCAGTTGACAAATCACTCCAAATATTTATTTAGCTGTGTAAATGGTGTAGACCCTTTTTGTTTTCTTTGGTTTGAGACACTTCAGGAAACTCCACTTGAATTTCGTGGTTGAGAAATAATAGAGCACAGGATCCAGACAGCTGTTACAGCTGACAATAGCCATGGTGACTCTCCGCATCTTGTATATCCCATGAAGGAAAGAGCAGTTGGTGATGATACGAAGCCTGGACAGGTAGTAGAGAAGATGGGTGATGCTGTATGGGAGGAAGCAGGTGACAGAGATGGCGAGAATCAGATAGATGATGCTGAGGGCCCGTCTGCTGCTGGGGGTTGGGATCTTGGAGATGCGTTTGAGTATCAGCGGGTAGCAGATCATGGTGATGGTCAAAGGGATTGCAGAGCCAAACAGCAGAGCGCATACGTTGTAAGCTGACATCCGGTGAGTCCAGTCCTCAAATGAGAAGTTCTCAAAGCACCTGGTGGTGTTACCGTTAGATGTGCTGTCCAGTGGACCACCAAGCAGCAAAGGCAACATTATACTCACTGCCACAGCCCAGACGCACACACTAACCATTAATGTGAGGCTCGTGTTTTTGATCCTCAGGTAGGTATGGGGATGCACCACAGCAATGTAGCGGTCAATGCAAATACATGTAAGGAAGGTGATGCTGATATAGATATTAGTGAAGTACAGAGTCCCAGTGATCCTGCAGGCCATGTCTCCGAATATCCAGTTGTTGTGGTTGAGGTGATAATGAATCCTGCAAGGCAGGGTGCACAGAAATATGGTGTCCACCACAGCCAGGTTGATAATGTACACATCTGAAGAGCTGTGGTTTGTCACCTTGCAAATGAAGACATAAAGAGCTCCCAAATTGCCAATCATTCCCAACACAAACACCACGCTGTAAACCACAGGGAAAAGATAGTACTGGAAGTCAGCAGTGGTTCTGTTGCAAGGTTCATTTTCAAAAGTTGACATTTTTCAAGTCAGTTTTCTGCTAGTAATTCACAGATGATGCAGTGGACTTCAATTACTGGAAGTGTGAGGATGCTGGCTCTGCTTCTAGTCAAGATTCATTCAGGCACACTGTACTGAAGCTGTCCGGGAAATCTCCTGAAGATAAAAATGGAGAATACATTTCAAAAGAACAACAAACAGCATAGCTCCTCTCAAGTATTAGAACCCAGTCTCCTACCTGTAGAAAGGTTTTAATTATTGGTTATTGATATGTGAAAAAATATTTGTTGGTTTCAGAAACATCGTTTTGCATTTGAATGGGAATTTAAATAGATTTTGTACAGTTGAACGCTATCAAATTAAAGTTCTAAGGAACACTAATTTCAATATAAAATTCAATTGATACAAAAAACAGGATTTATACTTCTTAAAATAGTCAATGCATTTAATCACATGGAGTGCAAGGCCAAAGTGATGTCAGAGAATTACATTCAAATTGTACAACTTTCCTGAATTTGAGAGAAAACCTGTGATTATATACATGTAGTTATTATTACCAATTATGTTTGATCAAGTCAAGTCAGAAGGCAGAAACCTTTGTATTTTGTATTCAAAAACATATTAATGAGCAGTGTGTTTTTGCCTCCTAACTTCCTGAAGTACTGACAATGTTCTCATTGTGTAAACTGCCTGCAGCCGTACTTTATTATTATTTTTGTATAAACTAGAACCTGAGCATTTGGGTTACTGTAGAGCTGAAATTGAAAGTAATGTTCTAGTTAAATAATAAGGATTCCCTGCCTGCTATTCAGAGACTGCCATCTTAGAACATCAAATATAAGACCATTACGAACGAGAGGAGGCCATTCGGCCCACCAGTGCCTGTCTGCTTCCTAGTAGCTGATTGATTCCAGAAGTGTTTCTGGTCAGCTCTTAAAGGATCCTAATAATTCAGCATCAAAAATGTGGCTTGATAACCTATTCCATACCCCCACCACTGTGTAAAAAACTAAAACTAAAACTAAAACAAAGCACAAACAAGGAAAGAAACAAACAAAAAAAGTTTCTAAAATATTGACAACTATTTTGTCCAAATTATTTTTTTGAGACTAAACTGAGACCACCAGTCTCACTGCATTTAATACCTGTATTTTGATTTTTAAACCCAAAGAGAATACATTTGAAACAGAAACAAAAGTTGGCTGGTGTCAAAGGGGCTTTTCTGGTGTTAATGAAAGTATCCTCCTTCCCTGTCTTCAAGATTTGAAACTCATACGAGCCAGTCTACCCAGCCCTGGTTTTCAGAATTCCCCTAGTTTAGCTATACAGCATTACTGAAATAAACATTTGAAACTCACATGAGCCAGTCTACCCAGCCCTGGGCTTCAGAACGCCCCTAGTTTAAGTATACAGTATTTCTGAAATAACCAGGTGCCAGGAGTTTCAACAAACAGGCACCCTGGTAAATCTGAATGAATCGATCAATCCCACTTCATGAATGAGTCACACCTGGAGGGTTACTGATAGGAGCTGTTCAGCAGAAACACAGGAGGAACAACGTTTTTAACATCAAACTCCTGGCTCCTGATCATTTCATAATACATTTATTCAGAGGTAGATCTGAAACCCAGGGCTGGATGCAGGACCTGTGCGAGAGAAGCTCTGTGTTTTACATGTGAACTCACTGACTGAATAGAAACAGCGTGGCCTTTACAGAAGAGGAAAAATGACATTAAGATACCATTAAAGAAGCTGTGCATTACCCTGAAGAAACCCTAGCAGAAAATCTGACAGACCTGTAGCACTGTGTTCCATTCTACCAAAGGCTAACCCCATTGCCCTTTCACTGCCATGACCCCTACTATAGAACCACAGCATAGACCCTTGGGTAAGGGTAGCCTGGTAACACTCCCATGCCACATACAGGCATACATGACTGTTTCTACTTGCTAAATGTTACCTGTAAGAACATTTCAAAGCACTTACCAGGTAGAGGAGCACATTGAAGGAGATCAGTCTGGTTCCACAATGCAAAAACTGAGCAAATTAAGATTAAAGAATCTCTGGCCACCCACCACCCATGACTTGTTTTCATCAAAGAGCATGCGTCTCACCTCTGTGGAAACACACTGCAGCTCAGTTGTACCGAGCACAGTGTAGACCAGAGACAGGAAGTGAGGAGCAGAAGAGGAAGGGTTACACTTGCCCACATGAACTGAGTCTCAGTTCTACAACATCTCAACCCGGAATGGAAAAACAAGAGGTTACTGCTGACAAATAAACTCCGTCTATGGAGGTGTACAGCTCTGGCCAGACGTTTAGCATCATCTAGTCCCTGCAATGCAAGACGACATTGTGTGGGGTTGGGTGCAGTCCAGCGAGGAGCAGCCAGGTCTCCAAGATTAAGATTAAAGGAAAGACTAGAACAAAAAAGAATAAGGGGGACTGTGGCAGTGAGACCAGAATGCTGCAGCTTACGCACTCACACACAAACAAACAAACACAGTCCAGCACCGCACCATACCTTCACCATCACAATTCTAACAACGCCCGTGATCACTCTTTTTGTATACCTGTGGCCACATTCCCACGTGTTTTACAGGGAAGAATTGAACCCCCTCCCTGACCCCACACACCCGTGCACCCGCAGGGCTTCCACCCAGCCACATGAACTTGATTGAAGTTTTTAAAAAATGCAAAGTTACCTCTTAACCAATATTTTAACCTCAAACCAGGTCCAGAGGACACAATTGGAAATTAAGTGGACTTACTTTGGGACAGAGACCTTTCTTTACACACAGAGGGCTGAGGGGATGGAATGGGTCCCCAAGCCATGCTGTTCATGCTGAATCACTGGGATCCTTTAAGACTTTGAGATCAATCAGCTGCTAGGATCTGGACGAGCATTAATGGGCTTAATTTTCTTATAAGGCACTCCAGACACAGCACATTTACATGATCCTCAATTGTAAATGTTCTAAACTGTCCAGATACTGCAAGACACATAACATACCCTAAAACGTTATAGTCACACTGCAAGAAAAGACAAGGAAACGCTGCTTAATGGACAACATACCATCCTGGGACATAACTATTACCTCTTCTCTATATACCATATACTGTACTGTACATACACAATATGTAAGAAAAACACACATCACTAACATGTAAAGGTAGTAAAAATAAGGTCTAGTTTATTGTAGTAATAGAATACAAACAGAGTAGCTAGTTCTGGTCTCAGTAGGATGTGCATCTGAGGTCCGGACGCTGGGCTGCATCATCCTTTATACATAAAAGAGTTTCATCCCTCAAGCACAAGACATGCGCAGCATTTGAATACAAACCATTTTATGGCGGTTAATAAGTAGTTTAATTAATTTGTACATGTGTAGCTCTCAGAAATATGTTATTATATAATATGCTTAAAAAATCTTACAAGCCTCTTGGCCTACTTATGTCTTGGGACCATGATATCCGTGTTTAACAAAGAGATCTCGTGGGATGTGGTGTGGGTTAATGTTTTCACAGCCTCGAGGAATCCAGATCCACAGTTAATTCATTATAAACTATGTCATAGAGCTTGCTTGACTTCAAGTAGGAGATTCAGAATGGGACTTGCCCCCAATCCCATGTGTGGATTTTGTCACCATGGCACTCACCCCCGACACACAAGAATAAGAAAAGACAGGAATTGATGAAAAAAATCCTCCACCTAAGGGTTTTTATATAAACCCTTTATTACAGTATAAAATAGTCTTACAGTATGATAATCAAGAGATCCGATAATGTGTAGTTGCTGGTGAGCAGAGTCTATTGCAAAGATGTGGTGCCAATGAAAAGGAAATGGTCACCCAGTGACAGACATTGATAGTATATATGACGCATGGCACACTGCTAAATATACATACTGAAGTCTTAATGCACTTATCAAGCGGCACACACATTGTGACCACAAGATAGGTAATACAAGCTTCATGCAAACTCTCAGCTGAAAGAACTAAAGGAAATCCACAGCATGCAGGATGTATTCATCCCCTTTGTCTCTTCCACAGTAATGCAGTGAGGGCTGCACAGCACCCAGACAGTCATCTAGACTTCACAGGAGAGGGGAGCTAGGTAACACTGCAGTACTGTAACCCTTCTTTTCTGCACTGTTTATGCATGCCCTTTACCTCATGTTCTGAAGTACTATGCACATTGAAAACCACACCTACAGTTTAGGATACTGTGGTTGACTTACTACCCTTAATATGCATCATTCAAATGGCAGATTGCAAATGTGGTACTGATATATAAGAATTGATAAAAGACAAAACTGGGACATTACAAACCCATCAGCCTTACCTCCTAACAAAATCATGAAATCAATCCCTCCTGCTTTCTTCTCCGTAGAAGTATTGAAATTGTATTTATAGGAAGGACTAATCTCCTAGACTTCTTGAAGAAATAAAACGTAATTAAGATATAATACCTGTGTGGCAAATAAGCTGCAACAAAGCTTCTGCCATCCCCCACACCCTAATCGCTGCTTCACTATTGCGAAACTAATGAGGTTTATGCAAAGTTTTGCTATAGTATGTACAAAGAAACCGCCACTGAAAAAATGTGATTAAGAAAAAAAAATAGTTACAAAGATTTTACAGAAGCTGATACATAAAAAAAAGATATTTATTAGAGGATATTAACCACAATCTCAAGAGTAGGAATATTTATACAATAAAGCCGTCTTTTACGGAGTGCAATAATTGGATCATCAAGTCAAGTCGGTTTCCATTGCTTCTGGGAACAGATCTGTGAAGAAAAGGAGCATCATAAAGAAATATTCATGTCAAATAGCTTACGTGTGGATGCATTTCAAAGTTTCAGCTGTACAATGCACTGGTGAGACTGCACTTAGAGTAGTGTGTCCAATTCTGATCACCACGGCACCAAAGAGACATTGTGGCGCTGGAGAGAGTCCAGCCAAGAGCAACCACACTAATCCCAATATGGCCTTAAAAAAAACAAATCCTGGATCATTTCATCTGGAGGATGAAATTGTCCTCACCCCTTCAATGACTTTGTTCCTGTCATCAATCAAGCAGCTGCTTCCTTTAATGACTGATGTTCTTTCAGCCAGTAACATGACCCAGAACACACTGCTGAAATTCCCTAAGTGAGTGTGAAAGGCATGAAAACTGAGAACTTTCTTGAATCAAAAGCAGTACCAGATATTATGTTTTAAAAATGAAAATGCATGTTTGCTGTAACCTCTTTCAAAACTACACATTTGAGACCTGAGTCCCTACTAGAAGTGTAGAACAGGTAAGATTCATGGAGTATTATTACTGACACACAGCATTGTCTTCAGAGGTCAAGTAATACTTGGAATGACCCATATGGAAATATTAGCAGGCAGCAGTGAAAAAGCTTTCACCTGTTTCCTCGTATTCCACTTTCTGAAGGAACAGACCATCTGGGGGTGCCATCATATTCTGTGGGTAGGCTAGAGAATCCCTGACCTCCAGCAGATCCTTCACCTCTGAGGGTGAAAGCCTCCCCTGTCCAACAGCAACTAGAGCCCCGGTCATCCTCCGCACCTGCGCCACACACAACACACTGTCAATATCTGCACACTCATCCACCACAACTACAGCCCCGGTCATCATCCGCACCTGCGCCACACACAACACAGTGTCAATATCTGCACACTCATCCACCACAACTACAGCCCCGGTCATCATCCACACAACACAGTGTCAATATCTGCACACTCATCCACCACAACTACAGCCCCGGTCATCATCCACACAACAACACTGTCAATATCTCCACACTCATCCAACACAACCAGAGCCTCAGTCATCATCCACACAATACACTGTCAATATCTGCACACTCATCCAACACCAGAGCCCCGGTCATCATCCACACAACACACTGTCAATATCTACACACTCATCCAACACCAGAGCCCCGGTCATCATCCACACAACACACTGTCAATATCTACACACTCATCCAACACCAGAGCCCCGGTCATCATCCACACAACACACTGTCAATATCTACACACTCATCCAAAACAACCAGAGCCCTGGTCAGCATCCACACAACACACTGTCAATATCTACACACTCATCCACCACAACCAGAGCCCCGGTCATCATCCACACAACACACTGTCAATATCTGCACACTCATCCAACACCAGAGCCCCGGTCATCATCCACACAACACACTGTCAATATCTACACACTCATCCAACACAACACACTGTCAATATCTACACACTCATCCAAAACAACCAGAGCCCTGGTCAGATTTCCATTACATGAGAGTAGATGTTAAAACTTCATGCTGATTTGAACTTGGCTCTCGCCAAGATAAGCACCCGGTCATCATCCACACAACACACTGTCAATATCTGCACACTCATCCAACACCAGAGCCCCGGTCATCATCCACACAACACACTGTCAATATCTGCACACTCATCCACCACAACTACAGCCCCGGTCATCATCCGCACCTGCGCCACACACAACACACTGTCAATATCTGCACACTCATCCACCACAACTACAGCCCCGGTCATCATCCACACAACACAGTGTCAATATCTGCACACTCATCCACCACAACTACAGCCCCGGTCATCATCCACACAACACACTGTCAATATCTCCACACTCATCCAACACAACCAGAGCCTCAGTCATCATCCACACAATACACTGTCAATATCTGCACACTCATCCAACACCAGAGCCCCGGTCATCATCCACACAACACACTGTCAATATCTACACACTCATCCAACACCAGAGCCCCAGTCATCATCCACACAACACACTGTCAATATCTACACACTCATCCAACACCAGAGCCCCGGTCATCATCCACACAACACACTGTCAATATCTACACACTCATCCAAAACAACCAGAGCCCTGGTCAGCATCCACACAACACACTGTCAATATCTACACACTCATCCACCACAACCAGAGCCCCGGTCATCATCCACACAACACACTGTCAATATCTGCACACTCATCCAACACCAGAGCCCCGGTCATCATCCACACAACACACTGTCAATATCTACACACTCATCCAACACAACACACTGTCAATATCTACACACTCATCCAAAACAACCAGAGCCCTGGTCAGATTTCCATTACATGAGAGTAGATGTTAAAACTTCATGCTGATTTGAACTTGGCTCTCGCCAAGATAAGCACCAACTAAGACGTAGCTTCACAGTAAACTAATGTGATCCATATGTGTCTCCATCCATTTGCGCTTCCTTCCATATGATGATGTAGATATCCTTCTGTCTGGTGTTGATGGCTGAAGTGTAATGCTGGCTCCAGGGATCAGCTTATTTTGCCTCCCTAGCGCATCAGCACACACAACGGCTGCGATGCTGGCTCCGGGATCAACCATAGTGCGGTCTCCCAGCGCATCAGCATGACAACCGTCTGGATTGAGCTAAGTAGGGTATATCTCTGGGGTCTTCAAGTGGGCACCTTCCATCCTCGGTGTTTCGTCGACTAGCCCACGACACCTCAAGAGGGCTCGGCGGTGATTCTGGCGTCCCAGCATCACCCCCTCCGTCCCCCACTCAGCTCAGCCCAGCTTACTTACCTGTATATCAGCCTTTCTTTCTTTCTATTGTGCTTGAGATCCCCAGCCAGAATCTTTCCGTCTCAACCACAGCCAGTTGCTGCTCCTCTCTGCTGCTTGAGATAAGTTCTTCACTGTGCGACGCAACTCTTGGCCATTGAATCCGACATCTCTGAGAAACCGGGTTGTAGAGTGTGCCACAAATCCTCGACATCCCACTTCCACTGGGTAAACCCAGACTCTCCATCCTCGCTGTTCCGCTTCAGTGGCTAGTTGAGCATACCGCAGTTTCTTCCTCTCATACGCCTCATCTACAGCATCCTCCCATGGCACTGTTAACTCCACCAGGTGAACAAGGCGTGCTGATCCAGACCACAAGACAATATCTGGTCGAAGGTTTGTGGTGGCAATCTCAGGTGGAAAAATAAGCCGTTGACCAACATCCGCCAGCATTTTCCAGTCTCTAGCAGCTTCCAGTTGTCCTGGGCGAGGATTGGTTTTAACACCTTTTCTTGGTGGTTGCTCTCCTGGGCGGAGGAATGTTGTCTTTTGTGTGTAATGTTTTGATGGAACAGGTGGCAACTTATTGGTCATGTTACGCTTGTCTTCCAATGCTAAGGCCAAACATCGCAGCACCTGGTCATGGCCAAGTAAACCGTCCTTGGCTAAGAGCCACCTTACATCCTGTCAAAATGTGCCTTAATGTTGCAGGTGATGAACACAAAGGACATGAGGATCATCTCCTACCCAGAGGTTTAGGTTCTGTGGTGATGGGAGAACATCATATGTTGACCTTATAAGGAAACTGATCCTGCTCTGTTCCATTGACCATAGGTCTTGCCAGCCAATCTTGCGTTGTTCCACACTCTCCCATCTCATCCATTCTCCCTGCTTGCCCTGGGAAATGGCCTTTATACACCTCATCCTCTCCTCCTGCTTTTGCACCTCGTTGACTACAAGCTTCCTCCGTTGCGCTGGGGCTGCCTTGTGCCATGTAGGAGGAGCTGAACTGAGACCAAGACCCCCTCTTCCATGCTGAACTTGCCCCATGATATCACCAATTCGAAGGGCAGCCTTTGCATCCTCCACAGCTTTCTTTGCCACCCACTTTCTTCCAGTGATAAGAATCTGTGTGCAGTGAGTGTGTGTGTGTGAAGGTGGTGGTGGTGATGGGTATGCATGGATGATTAGAATCTGTGTGCAGTGAGTGTGTGTGTGTGTGTGTGTGTGTGTGCGTGAAGGTGGTGGGTGGTGATGGGTATGCATGGATGATTAGAATCTGTGTGCAGTGAGTGTGTGTGTGTGTGTGTGTGTGTGTGTGTGTGTGTGAAGGTGGTAGTGGTTGATGGGTATGCATGGATGATTAGAATCTGTGTGCAGCGAGTGAGTATGTGTGTGTGAAGGTGGTGGTGGTGATGGTTATGCATGGATGATTAGAATCTGTGTGCAGTGAGTGTGTTTGTGTGTGTGAAGGTGGTAGTGGTGATGGGTATGCATGGATGATAAGAATCTGTGTGCAGTGAGTGTGTGTGTGTGTGAAGGTGGTGGGTGAGAATGGGTATGCATGGATGATTAGAATCTGTGTGCAGTGAGTGTGTGTGTGTGAAGGTGGTGGGTGAGGATGAGTATGCATGGATGATTAGAATCTGTGTGCAGTGAGTGTGTGTGTGTGTGTGTGTGTGTGTGTGTGAAGGTGGTGGGTGGTGATGGGTATGCATGGATGATTAGAATCTGTGTGCAGTGAGTGTGTGTGTGTGAAGGTGGTGGTGAGGATGGGTATGCATGGATGATTAGAATCTGTGTGCAGTGAGTGTGTGTGTGTGAAGGTGGTGGGTGAGGATGAGTATGCATGGATGATTAGAATCTGTGTGTGTGTGTGAAGGTGGTGGTGGTGATGGGTATGCATGGATGATTAGAATCTGTGTGCAGTGAGTGTGTGTGTGTGTGAAGGTGGTGGTGGTGATGGGTATGCATGGATGATTAGAATCTGTGTGCAGTGAGTGTGTGTGTGTGTGAAGGTGGTGGTGAGGATGGGTATGCATGGATGATTAGAATCTGTGTGCAGTGAGTGTGTGTGTGTGAAGGTGGTGGGTGAGGATGAGTATGCATGGATGATTAGAATCTGTGTGTGTGTGTGAAGGTGGTGGTGGTGATGGGTATGCATGGATGATAAGAATCTGTGCGCAGCGAGTGTGTGTGTGTGAAGGTGGGTGGTGATGGGTATGCATGGATGATTAGAATCTGTGTGCAGTGAGTGTGTGTGTGTGTGTGTGTGAAGGTGGTGGGTGAGGATGGGCATGCATGGATGATTAGAATCTGTGTGCAGTGAGTGTGTTTGTGTGTGTGAAGGTGGTAGTGGTGATGGGTATGCATGGATGATAAGAATCTGTGTGCAGTGAGTGTGTGTGTGTGTGAAGGTGGTGGGTGAGAATGGGTATGCATGGATGATTAGAATCTGTGTGCAGTGAGTGTGTGTGTGTGTGTGTGTGTGTGTGTGTGTGAAGGTGGTGGGTGGTGATGGGTATGCATGGATGATTAGAATCTGTGTGCAGTGAGTGTGTGTGTGTGTGAAGGTGGTGGGTGAGAATGGGTATGCATGGATGATTAGAATCTGTGTGCAGTGAGTGTGTGTGTGTGTGTGTGTGTGTGTGTGTGTGTGTGAAGGTGGTGGGTGGTGATGGGTATGCATGGATGATTAGAATCTGTGTGCAGTGAGTGTGTGTGTGTGAAGGTGGTGGGTGAGGATGGGTATGCATGGATGATTAGAATCTGTGTGCAGTGAGTGTGTGTGTGTGTGTGTGTGTGTGTGTGTGTGTGTGTGAAGGTGGTGGGTGGTGATGGGTATGCATGGATGATTAGAATCTGTGTGCAGTGAGTGTGTGTGTGTGTGTGTGAAGGTGGTGGTGGTGACGGGTATGCATGTCCCTACAGTAAATGCCCTCATGATTGCCATGAAACACAGTGGAATGACAGGAATGTAATTTTTTTCATGTGATAGTCAGTGTGGTGGTACAGCAGGAAAACATTGATATATCCAGTTAGACTCCTGTTAATGTCACCCTCCATTTATTATAACCACATTATAACCACAAGCTTATGAGAATTATAACATAACTGGTTAACACCCCTCACATTTATATAAATAAAATAGAAATCCCTGCAAAGTATTGGGAAAAGACGAACAAATGCAGAACAGAGGGAGTCATTGTCCACTGTACCCCCTCAGAACCCTTACTCACTTTGGGATGGCTTCATTTTATAGATATTTAGTGGGTTTTGAGAGGGTAAAACGAATGCCCCACCCCCAGTGGATAACATTTTGAAGTATCACTGCACTTTTCAGATGGCTTGCTCATTAACATATGTTTGAAAAAGGATATAAATTATAGGGATGCATGTATTTGAAATAAAGACAATTCTATTCAGGGATATGAAGATAGTCACCAAGCACAGGGTCTGGCTGGGGTAATGGGCAATAGGTGTACCATATAGCAGTTCATTACGCATTTATTCATTTGATCTAATAACTGATGGAGGATTGTGTGTGTGTGTGCCTGTGTGTGTGCTTCCGTTAGTGTGTGTCTCTGTGTGTGCTTCTGTTAGTGTGTGTCTGTGTGTATACTTCTGTTAGTCTGTGTGTGTTTCTGCTAGTGTGTGCTTCTATTAGTGTATGTCTGTGTGCTTCTGTTAGTGTGTTTCTATTAGTGTGTGTCTGTGTGTGTGCTTTGTTAGTGTGTGTGTTTCTATTAGTGTGTGTGTGTGTGTGCTTCTGTTAGTGTGTCTGTGTCTGTGTATGCTTCTGTTAGTGTGTCTGTGTGTATGCTTCTGTTAGTGTGTGTGTGTGTGCTTGTTAGTGTGTGTCTGTGTGTGTGCTTCTGTTAGTTTGTGTCTGTGTGTTTGCTTCTGTTAATGTGTGTCTGTGTGTGTGCTTCTGTTAATGTGTGTCTGTTTCTGTTAGTTTGTGTCTGTGTGTGTGCTTCTGTTAGTGTGTGTCTGTGTGTGTGCTTCTGTTAGTGTGTGTCTGTGTGTCTGTTTCTGTTAGTTTGTGTCTGTGTGTGTGCTTCTGTTAGTGTATGTGGGTGTGCTTCTGTTAGTGTGTGTCTGTGTGTGTGCTTCTGTTAGTGTGTGTCTGTTTCTATTTGTGTGTGTCTGTGTGTGCTTCTGTTAGTGTGTGTCTGTGTGTGCTTCTGTTAGTTTGTGTCTGTGTGTGTGCTTCTGTTAGTGTTTGTGTGTGCTTCTGTTAGTGTGTGTCTGTGTGTGTGCTTCTGTTAGTTTGTGTCTGTGTGTGTGTATGTGTGTGCTTCCTTTAGTGTGTCTGTGTTTCTGTTAGTGTGTGTGTTTCTGTTAGTGTGTGTCTGTGTTTCTGTTGGTGTGTGTTTCTGTTAGTCTGTGTGTGTGTTTCTGTGTGTATGCTTCTGTTAGTGTGTGTCTGTGTGTGTTTCTGTTAGTGTGTGTGTGTGATTGTTAGTTTGTGTCTGTGCTTCTGTTAGTGTGTGTGTTTCTGTTGGTGTATGTTTCTGTTAGTGTGTCTGTTTCTGTTAGTCTGTGTCTGTGTGTGCTTCTGTTAGTGTGTGTGTGTTTCTGTGTGTATGCTTCTGTTAGTCTGTGTCTGTGTTTCTGTTGGTGTGTATTTCTGTGTGTATGCTTCTGTATCAGTGTGTGTTTCTGTTAGTCTGTGTCTGTGTGTGTTTCTGTTAGTGTGTGTGTGTGATTCTGTTGGTGTGTGTTGTGTGTATTTCACAGTTACATTATAATGCTTTTTGTTCACAGAACACTAAAGGCCCTGCAACATTTTTCTGGAAACTGCTGAATGAACCACTTGATTGCTGCACTTTGTAAAGCAAGTTTAACCACAATGTTCAGTTGCTTTAACTTGGATAACTGCTGGAAAATAGTTGTCTTTCATGGGCCAAACAAAAACAGTCCCCCCTCATTGAAATGCAAGAGCATTGCAGGTTAGGGACAGCATGTTGCTCGTCATTGAGACACTTCCAGAAGGCAGTACTGAACGGATTCCTGCTGGGATCACAAGGGTTGCTGTAGAGGAAGCATTGTGTGGGTCCTTGAGGATGCAGAGTGGAGCTGCTTATTTATTCTGGGCAGCTGTTTGCGTCAGACTGGGGGCTCCACCCAGGGCTCACACTTCACCCCTTCATGCACAGCAAACTGGTGCTTTCAGAATCAGAACACTGTACATTGGTTTGGTTTAGGTTGGCAAGTAATTGCTGCTCTTGAGCGATCAGTGATCTTGTGGCCCTTGCATAGCTATTTCTTTACAAAAAAAAACACACACTTTCAGACTAGTGATGCACAACGATTTTGATTGAAATCTCCCAGCCCTACATATGGTGCTCAAAAGCTATTCTTATGTTACTTTCTGTTATTACCGGCCCTATAAATGATTAGGACATCGGTTACTGATCACAGATCCTAATAAAGTCGCTATGCAGTCAAAATTAAAATTTACAGTAGTCTACAAACCACACACTGCTGCCAGTCAGTCAATTAATTAATTAACCCAGTCATGCAATTAAACCTGTCAATGTGTCACACTGCAATCTGAATGAACCTTTTATTCTGAGCCCATTCTCTGAATTTATGAAAAGATTATAAACAGAATGGGAATTCCTTAAAGCCAATATCCTCTTTCATGCAATTACCATAACAATACCTGTGACCTACGGTCAGTTTTCCAAAGCTGTGTCACAGCAGGGAGATGAAGCACATTAAGAGGATCCAGAACTGTAATGGTAACGGAAGACATCTATCAAACTCCCAGCTATAGGGTTTCATATTGGACAGGCTAGAAAGAGCTTCTCAGCAGATTGTTCTCCAGCTCAAATACTCAATTTATCTTTTGTGATCCAACAGTGTGTGTGACCTGTGCTTATCCGACAGTATGTGTGACCTGTGCTGATCCGACAGTGTGTATGACCTGTGCTGATCTGACAGTGTGTGTGACCTGTACTGTGTATGACCTGTGCTGATCCGACAGTGTGTGACCTGTGCTGATCCGACAGTGTGTGTGTGAGCTGTGCTGATCTGACAGTGTGTGTGACCTGTGCTGATCTGACAGTGTGTGTGACCTGTGCTGATCTGACAGTGTGTGTGAGCTGTGCTGATCTGACAGTGTGTGTGACCTGTGCTGATCTGACAGTGTGTATGGCCTGTGCTGATCTGACAGTGTGTATGGCCTGTGCTGATCCGACAGTGTGTGTGACCTGTGCTGTGTGTGAGCTGTGCTGATCTGACAGTGTGTATGGCCTGTGCTGATCTGACAGTGTGTGAGCTGTGCTGATCTGACAATGTGTGTGACCTGTGCTGATCTGACAGTGTGTGTGGCCTGTGCTGACCTGACAGTGTGTGTGACCTGTGCTGATCTGACAGTGTGTGTGACCTGTGCTGTGTGTGAGCTGTGCTGATCTGACAGTGTGTATGGCCTGTGCTGATCTGACACTGTGTGTGACCTGTGCTGATCTGACAGTGTGTATGACCTGTGCTGATCTGACAGTGTGTGTGACCAGTGCTGATCTGACAGTGTGTGTGACCTGTGCTGTGTATGACCTGTGCTGATCCGACAGTGTGTGTGAGCTGTGCTGATCTGACAGTGTGTATGACCTGTGCTGATCTGACAGTATGTGTGACCTGTACTGTGTATGACCTGTGCTGATCCGACAGTGTGTGTGAGCTGTGCTGATCTGACAGTGTGTATGACCTGTGCTGATCTGACAGTGTGTGTGACCTGTACTGTGTATGACCTGTGCTGATCTGACAGTGTGTGTGAGCTGTGCTGATCTGACAGTGTGTGTGACCTGTGCTGATCTGACAGTGTGTATGACCTGTGCTGATCTGACAGTGTGTGTGACCAGTGCTGATCTGACAGTGTGTGTGACCTGTGCTGTGTATGACCTGTGCTGATCCGACAGTGTGTGTGAGCTGTGCTGATCTGACAGTGTGTGTGACCTGTGCTGATCTGACAGTGTGTGTGAGCTGTGCTGATCTGACAGTGTGTGTGAGCTGTGCTGATCTGACAGTGTGTGTGACCTGTGCTGATCTGACAGTGTGTGTGACCTGTGCTGATCTGACAGTGTGTGTGACCTGTGCTGATCTGACAGTGTGTGTGACCTGTGCTGATCTGACAGTGTGTGTGACCTGTGCTGATCTGACAGTGTGTATGGCCTGTGCTGATCTGACAGTATGTATGACCTGTGCTGATCCGACGGTGTGTGTGACCTGTGCTGTGTGTGAGCTGTGCTGATCTGACAGTGTGTATGGCCTGTGCTGATCTGACAGAGTGTATGACCTGTGCTGATCTGACAGTGTGTGTGACCTGTATTGTGTATGACCTGTGCTGATCCGACAGTGTGTGTGAGCTGTGCTGATCTGACAGTGTGTGTGACCTGTGCTGATCTGACAGTGTGTGTGAGCTGTGCTGATCTGACAGTGTATGGCCTGTGCTGATCTGACAGTGTGTGTGACCTGTGCTGATTCGACAGTGTGTGTGACTAGTGCTGATCTGACAGTGTATGGCCTGTGCTGATCTGACAGTGTGTGTGACCTGTACTGATCTGACAGTGTGTGTGACCTGCTGATCTGACAGTGTGTGACCAGTGCTGATCTGACAGTGTGTGTGACCTGTGCTGATCTGACAGTGTGTGTGACCTGTGCTGTGTGTGAGCTGTGCTGATCTGACAGTGTGTGTGAGCTGTGCTGATCTGACAGTGTGTGTGAGCTGTGCTGATCTGACAGTGTGTGTGACCTGTGCTGATCTGACAGTGTGTGTGAGCTGTGCTGATCTGACAGTGTATGGCCTGTGCTGATCTGACAGTGTGTGTGACCTGTGCTGATTCGACAGTGTGTGTGACTAGTGCTGATCTGACAGTGTATGGCCTGTGCTGATCTGACAGTGTGTGTGACCTGTACTGATCTGACAGTGTGTGTGACCTGCTGATCTGACAGTGTGTGACCAGTGCTGATCTGACAGTGTGTGTGACCTGTGCTGATCTGACAGTGTGTGTGACCTGTGCTGTGTGTGAGCTGTGCTGATCTGACAGTGTGTGTGAGCTGTGCTGATCTGACAGTGTGTGTGAGCTGTGCTGATCTGACAGTGTGTGTGACCTGTGCTCATCTGACAGTGTGTATGACCAGTGCTGTGTGTGACCAGTGCTGATCTGACAGTGTGTGTGACCTGTGCTGCTCTGACAGTGTGCATGGCTTGTGCTGATCTGACAGTGTGTATGACCTGTGCTGAGCCTCATTACAAACACTCTCATTAGGGTATCAGATATTTAATCACAGATAACCCTTTAAAGGTTTCCCATAGTAAAAGCATAGCAAAGTGTAATGAAGGACAGTGAAAGCATGGTAAAGCATAGGGAAGCACTGTAAAGCCTAGAAAGGTGTCTTAAAGCATATTAAAAAAACAGCAAACCACGGTAATCAATGGTAAATGCATATAAACATGGGAAAAGCTTGGGGGCTGCAAAATTAGCAGCTCATCGTGAGCACCATCCATTGTTTGCTACACATAGGGTCTGAATTTCAAAGCTTAGTAATTTACATTGAGTAAATCTCTATAATAAAACTGTGGAACTAAAAAGCTAGACTCAAGGCTGAGATTGAAGTGTTCCAGACCCCCTGCAGTGTTTACATGAAACACTTTGCTTTACCTGTGCTGTATCCAGCACTGACCAGATCGCAGCAACATATTTCAACATAATCCCGATAGTTTTGATGGTTTTATTCACACATCATCGGTAAATCAACTAGGGAATTACATTGTTTCAACTTGTACTCAAGATTTTTTCATCTAAACATTGCAGTGTAGTTCATGCTCCCTCCTGCAGCAATACTGGTGCTGTGATTGAAATGAGTGCTGTATCGTGGGGACAGAAAAGCATCATTGTTGCAGGACGGAGTGTGTTATGGATACACTGCAGGAGGGAGTGTGATCTGGATACACTGCAGGAAGGAGTGTGTTCTGGATACACTGCAGGAGGGAGCGTGTTCTGGATACACTGCAGGAGGGAGTGTGATCTGGATACACTGCAGGAGGGAGTGTGATCTGGATACACTGCAGGAGGGAGTGTGATCTGGATACACTGCAGGAGGGAGTGTGATCTGGATACACTGTGCTCTTTATAAATGACTTTTCTGCTGTCGATCGCTTGCGAGTAAATGGGAGACACGAGACACAGTAAATGTTACAGAATGAGTTTCTTGTAAACGTTTGCAGGGTGTTCTAGAACACTTTAATATAAGAGCTGAGAAGTGTTCCCTCAATACGGGTCTCCTCTGTGACTCCTATCACACTGTCTTCAATGTGCCAACAGGACATTTACCTGGAGCATTCTGAGCTGTAATAATTTAATTGTCTCAAAAGTAACTGAAAATCCTAAGCGGCACAGTATTTTATTAAACATTTAACCGAAAATGTCCAGTTTTATAAGAATCTTGTATAGATTTCTGTAATAATGTATCTTAATAAATTGTAGACCAGTGTAATTGAATACTATACTAAATCAAGTCTACTTTATTGAAAATGTGTACAAACGGTTTACCGCAGATTTACAGCTTCAGTTTTTAAACCCATCCAATCACAGGCAGGTTTGGAAGTTCTGCCTCAAACAAGGCATATCAATTGAGACAAGAAAGAATTCAAAATGAATGTGAGTGGCTCACTGTCTCAAGAAAACTAGCAAAATAACGAAACTCCTTAATTAAATCCCTGCACTCTCTGCCAAGACTGAATCTTAATTAGGATTCTCTCACACCATTTGATGGGAATTAAAAGCGTAATTCCCTAGAAAGATGAGTTGTAATGAAGCTGGGAAAGCAGTTCTGAGTGTGCGTTGGGGATGGTGAAAGACTGAAAGGCAATAATCAAAAAACTTCTTCTATAAGCAGCTCAGTTGTACAATACAGATTTGAGGTCAGTTGTACAATACAGATTTGAGGTCAGTTGTACAATACAGATTTGAGGTCAGTTGTACAATACAGATTTGAGCTCAGTTGTGCAATACAGATTTGTCATTCTCTGCTTTGATTAAAATACCAGCGCAGTATTTTTTACATGTCCAAAACTGTAAGACAAAGACAGCTGGGTCCAGCCAGTCACTTAACCCAGTTACCTGGAACGTAACATTTCATTTCAATCAGTTCAGAGCTGCATTAAATACAGTGCGTGTCAAAGGCATGCTTAAGAAAGATCGCATTCACTGACCCCAATGCCCTTCAAAGGGCAGCAGCATTTCATTACCACAGCCACTGCAAATAGCATGTCGACACATCATTTAGTTATCAATGCACTCAGCAGTGCCTATGAGGACAGCTGTACATGTGAGACCCGAGAGGAGGCAGCCTGTGTGGATTTATAAGATAATTACCTGATTCCAATGACTGTCACACTTTTCATTTTAATTAGTGCTAGTGATTAGGAGCTGATGGGCGTCTTACAAAGGTTTTAAAGCAACAGAATTCTATCTTTACTACAGTACAGTCGGCGCCGGGATACTGATAATCGGGATTGCTGCTTAAATGGGATCAAAGGTTCATCCCAATGCTATTTATGTTGTTTAATTGGGACATCACTTCACTTAATTGGGATGCAGTATTTTCAAATGATGAACGGAAATCGCTTTTCAGAGCAAGACAGGTTCGGGTAGCACAGTGCAGTGAGTATGGGATTACCCTGTGGTTTCTCAGGCTGCTGTTGCAAAGAAAGGTGGTGTGTCAACATCGCGGGTGCGATTAATTATGTTTAGGAATTAAAAAAACATTGACTCGTATTTTAAATGATGTATTTAGCATTTAATCATAATGTGATGTGATTTCATTATTTTTCTTTTCAGTAAGAAACAAAGTGTGACTAAGGTTGTCTCAGCTGCCTCTCTTTTAACTGGGACAGCCGCTTATTCAGGATATTTTTCCTTTTCCCGAGGCGTCCCGACTGTATGAAGACACTTTGCCTGATCTTGCATACATTATATATGTATTGTCTATGATAGGCAATTAGAACTGAAGAGCAGCTCCTGAACTCGGTCAACAATGAAGAAAAAACCTTTTGAGTGTCGCAATCAAACCACTCTGAATGATTGCACACCAATCTCCAGTACTGCCTCCCTAAATGTACTAGGCAGGCGTGAAGCAGGACTGTCAGTTCAAATTAAAGCTGCTGAGGCCAGTATCTTAATAAATGTGAAATGAAAAATGTGCAAGGGCAACTTTACGCCTCCGCAGCAAGATGCTCCAGGGAATATGCAGATAGCTCCTCAGCACCTCATTGATCTCTGAGACGCTCCTGATTACACATGCAGACCAGATACGCTTGGGCATAAATGATATGTACTAAAGTGAGCCTCTAATCACTCCATTATTGTACATGCTTAACTCTGCGCCACTTTGGACTTGGTGTAAATGATGTGACAGGACTATAAAAAGGTGTGCTTGTGTCAGTGTGCTCTCCAGACAGAGATCAGTCATGAAAAGCCATGACATACAGTATTTCTGTCATGAGCACGTGGCAATAACATAAAAATGCTGTAAGTCATGACCTTTAATGAGATATCTTGTGTATACCAAGAATGCATACATCAATAATATACTGTATATACATATTTAATTTAGTTTTAAACATGTCTTGGGGAATGTGACGTCTCTGACTCAGTGCCTGTATTTGTATCGCTTAATTTGTTTATGAAGGGCTATATTCAAAATAAATCGTATATTTTATTGTAATGCGGTCAGTGTTTTCGCTGTCACTCTCGCCAATTACGAATGTTTTTTCAGAGTGACAAAGAAACAATTAGCCCAGTAGTCAAGAGTGATGACTGCTTCTGTTTTGTATCTTTTGTTTCATTTATTAATAATTGTTTAATAGGATGTTATTAAAACACAGCCGCACAATATGATACAGAGACAGATAAAGCAGAAGATCACACTGCTAGAATATCTATGGAACTATACAATGTTACTGGTACTACCCGCGTTCCATTGAGCTTGGTGGTTTTTGCTAATTCTGCATTTCTGTCATTTGCTAATCTTAAAAAGAGTGCGTCTCCAGGCAGAATGGATCTATTTTCTGAAACAGGTTGTGTGTACAGTACTGTAGTGAGTACATCTCAGGGAGAGGAAAGCAAACAGTTCTGTTCAAGGGATGTACAGCTAGAATTCTTTATTTGCATGTTTTATCATCATCTGATAGTCATGATGTACAGTCATTGAGATGGTTTAACAATGGTAATAAAAATGAATACATAGTTGTAAATTAAATGAGGGTGTTTAAAATATTAAAAGGTGCCCCAGTCAAAATCTTCATAGTTGTTTTAAATGATATGCAGTGTGCAATGTAATGCATTTGCATCACATGATCGCTTTGCCTGTGTGAAAGGGGTATTGGACACGGTGCCAGGATTTCAAGCAACAGCCACACAATTCCCCCTTCAGCCAAATCCAGAGCCCACACTATTGTGATGCGCGGCGCATTTGCTTCATTTAAATACTCTGGCCCACATTCAGATGCACAGGTGCAGTTTTCAACACTCCGCAGTTAATACATAGTCTGCAACCTCTGAGCTGCGCACTGGCACAGCTCAAATTAAATATGCACTTGCATCTACTTGCCGGCTCTTAGTACAAAGGCCCCTATATGTTTATTTGAATTTGACAGCTTGATAAAAATGAATTCTCTCTAAACTTTAAACCATCTCAGTGCTGGCATTCAGATGCTTCTGTTGCTACCACAGCAATCCCCACACAGCTCCGGAGATCTAAAGGTCAGTGGGTGCGCTGATCTTAGTGCTAAGCCAATCGCCTCTTTTCACCAAGGAGCGTGGCAGTGGATGTAACTCTGCACAGCCAGGAAGCTGCACTACCCTGTAAGACTCACCCAGCACACCACACAGAGATCTGTAACTCTGCACAGCCAGGAAGCTGCACTACCCTGTAAGACTCACCCTGCACACCACACAGAGATCTGTAACTCTGCACAGCCAGGAACCATGCGGCCGTGCCTTTACCAGGGAGATCCTCGGGGACCCCTGCTCCCCTGCCTGTAAGACACCCTGCACACCACGGCCGTGCCTTTACCAGGGGAGATCCTCGGGGCCCCTCGCTCCCCTGCCTGTAAGACACCCTGCACACCACCACGGCCGCCTTTACCAGGGAGATCCTCGGGGCCCCTGCGCTCCCCTGCCTGTAAGACACCCTGCACACCACGGCCGGCGCCTTTGCCAGGGGAGATCCTCGGGGCCCCTGCGCTCCCCTGCCTGTAAGACACCCTGCACACCACACGCGCCTTTACCAGGGAGATCCTCGGGGCCCCTCGCTCCCCTGCCTGTAAGACACCCTGCACACCACACGGCGCGCCTTTACCAGGAGATCCTCGGGGCCCCTGGCTCCCCTGCCTGTAAGACACCCTGCACACCACACGGCGCGCCTTTACCAGGGGAGATCCTCGGGGCCCCTGCGCTCCCCTGCCTGTAAGACACCCTGCACACCACACGGCCGCGCCTTTACCAGGGGAGATCCTCGGGGACCCCTGCGCTCCCCTGCCTGTAAGACACCCTGCACACCACACGGCCGCGCCTTTACCAGGGGAGATCCTCGGGGACCCCTGCGCTCCCCTGCCTGTAAGACACCCTGCACACCACACGGCCGCGCCTTTACCAGGGGAGATCCTCGGGGACCCCTGCGCTCCCCTGCCTGTAAGACACCCTGCACACCACACGGCCGCGCCTTTACCAGGGGAGATCCTCGGGGACCCCGCGCTCCCTGCCTGTAAGACACCCTGCACCCACCACGGCCGCCTTTACCAGGAGATCTCGGGGACCCCTGCGCTCCCTGCCTGTAAGACACCCTGCACACCACGGCCGTGCCTTTACCAGGGGAGATCCTCGGGGCCCCTCGCTCCCCTGCCTGTAAGACACCCTGCACACCACACGGCGCGCCTTTACCAGGGGAGATCCTCGGGGCCCCTGCTCCCCTGCCTGTAAGACACCCTGCACACCACGGCGGCGCCTTTACCAGGGGAGATCCTCGGGGACCCCTGCGCTCCCCTGCCTGTAAGACACCCTGCACACCACGGCGCGCCTTTACCAGGGAGATCCTCGGGGACCCCTCGCTCCCCTGCCTGTAAGACACCCTGCACACCACACGGCCGTGCCTTTACCAGGGGAGATCCTCAGGGACCCCTGCGCTCCCCTGCCTGTAAGACACCCTGCACACCACACGGCCGTGCCTTTACCAGGGGAGATCCTCGGGGACCCCTGCGCTCCCCTGCCTGTAAGACACCCTGCACACCACCGGCCGTGCCTTTACCAGGGAGATCCTCAGGGACCCTGCGCTCCCTGCCTGTAAGACACCCTGCACACCACACGGCCGTGCCTTTACCAGGGGAGATCCTCAGTGACCCCTGCGCTCCTCTGCCTGTAAGACACCCTGCACACCACACGACCGTGCCTTTACCAGATGAGGACACACATTTGAGCATTTCAACAGTAATTTAAAGGTATGTGCTTTTATTTTAAAATAAATAATTTACACAAAAAAGGCAGAAATGAGCCATGAATCATCTTTACAAAAGAATGACAGCTAATTTGCTTACACAATGAACACTGCTGCCAAATGAGACTGATTCCTTTAACCTTTCAAAAACACTTGATCGTTGGACCCTGCTGCTTGCAGTAAAATGATTAAATGTTCAGGAAGATGTGAATTATTCCTGGAGAGCTTGGACTACATGGCTGTTAAATACATTCAGGTTCCTGGTAGAAGCTTTTGTCCAAGCTGTATGGGGCATCCTGTAGCTCTGTATGGCTGCACAGACTGTTGCCGAGCAACAGTGTGCACTGAAAGGAGCAGCTGCTGTGGTTGCTCTTTAATATCATATATATAATGCAAGCATCTCAATGGTAGTTTACCAGATTCACCTTTTACAATAGTACTGAGGAATATGTTATCTAAATGTGATCAGTGACCATAGTCAAGCTGTCACAGCTTGTATAATTCAGCTCCTCTGGAACATTTACAGCACAATATCCCTAAATCACCGAAATTCACTGTGGAATAATCTTGATGTCATATGACATTGAAATATTCAGTGGTCCTGAGTGAATTCTTTCTCTTACCAGACCTCATTTTAGAATGAACTTTACATTATGAAGCCTGATCAAAGAAAAGTAAATCACTGAGACGAGCTGTTGAATACAGGTTTAAACGTACTGTCTTTCAGAACATTGTGCTTGCTGTGTAAACAGCACACTCCCTGAAAGTTCATAGTTTGCTGTGTTTGTTGTACTCATGAGGATGGGCAAAAACAAGCCACTCGACCCCTTTGGGGCTCGTCCGGGATATCCAGCCTCCTCCTCATTCAGTACTCTGTGAACATTCACAGTGTATCCTCGAAACAATACGAAACAGCCTGTTGCCGAGACAATAACTCATTGTTTGGGGTTTGTCCACTGTTTTGTTTGTCTATTTATTTTGGCCAACATGCCGTTTGGTTTGTTCAGTGTATTGTTTAAACTGTTTTATTTAATAAATCTTCAGGCAAGGAAAGAGCAAAGAGCAAAAGAGCATAAGAAATGTATGAACAGGAGGAGGGTCACCTCTGCTCCTCCGCTTCCTAGTGCCTGACGATCTCAAAACTGGGTCAATAACACGGCTAGATAACCCAGTCCATACCCTCTGTCCTAATTCATTTCCAGCTGTGTCCTCTGGTCCTGGTTTCTGTGCTGCACTATAAGTATTGGTTCAGGTTAACTATATCAACTCTTTTTAAGATGTTAAATATGGCACCGCTAATGGGGAGTGGTGAGGGGCGATACCACAAAATTGGTAGACACACATAAAACAGTGTATGCGGCGGCGGTTTCCAAAGTAAATCATGCCCCTACCAACACAGCCAAACTGGCCACAAATGATGGACTGGAGTTCCAGTGATGATGATGACTGCCGTTTAGCAGTGTAAGTCCCAGATATGCAGTTAATTTATTAAAGAAAATATTGTTATTTACAGACCAGGAAAGAAACGGGAGGAATTGTACTGTGCAACAGTGTGTTTCCCATCATCTCAACGCTACCTTGTCATTCATGAATAGTGAGTTTATTTAAAAGTTATTGAAATGTACATGTATTGCTTCGCTCTGTGTTTGAGATTTCTTAGTTACATTTAAAGCTGTGTTACCCCGAACAGGCACCAAACAGAATGAGGCCAACATGTTTGGAATGTAATTTGGGATTAACATGTCTTCTTGTTACCTATGTGTGTAGTATAAGAGATTAATCACACAAATCAAGTTTTCATCCAGATATGACGTATCATGCAATCCCAAACCACCCATCTGATTGGTTTGAGATAGAGTTGCCACTGTAGGAAAATGTCTCCGCTGCACAATATCGCTCGCCTAGCGATATTTTTGCCGTTCCAAAATTCTGCCGCTGCGATACTTTTCCGCTACAGTATTTTTGCGTCAATGTGAGTTCAGTCTCATATAAATAAATGCTGAGCTATATGCACGCAGCTCACTGGACTGTAGACAGTGACAGTGTTACTGGACTGTAGACAGTGTTACTGGACTGTAGACAGTGTTACTGGACTGCAGATAGTGTTACTGGACTGTAGACAGTGTTACTGGACTGTAGCAGTGTTACTGGACTGTAGACAGTGTTACTGGACTGTAGTCCTGGGAGTTAGACATTAAACAAGCACATGCTCATTGCAATGCACAGATTCCTTCAAATTTAAGACGCCCTCGAATTTAAGATACAGGTAAAATTTCCCACCCCCAATTTGAGGAAAAAATAAAACATCAAATAAATATGCATTTACAAAGATACAACCTCAATTGCGCATATGGAGGCAGTCTGCGGGCATCTGCTATCACACAGAGCATTACAGTTATGTGCTGCTTCTCATTCCCAGTCGTGATTACTCACACCTGTTTTTCTCCCAATTTGTGAACTGTGGTATTGCTTGGCATATCGAAAAATACGGTGGTCTGATCAGTGTTTCTGATCTGTCCAAGCTGGTACTGTTTGTTAGAAACTCTAAAATTGTAAAAGCTTCTCTCTGAATTCCTCAGGAAGCTAATGACGCTTCTTTGAAAATGGCTGCCTGTATGTCATGGATGACTCGAGATTGGGCAGTAACGTTTTGGTTCGTCTTTTCTAGGCAGTACGTCACGTTGCTGCTTCTGTACTCGGCCAGTGACGTCTTTGTTCGTCTTTTCTCGTAGTCAATTACATTGCTGTTTGTGTACTCAGATTTTTGAGAAGAAATACGGTATTTAACAGCTCAGTACAGACAGGGGCTCCTGTTATACGTTCGTCCCTTCAGTAAAATGATTAGCTGCTACGGAAAAAAAGGAAAAAGGAAACAGCATAAGGAAAAACATCCTACTGTGAGTGTGTGTGGGGGGGGATGGCTGCTTCCTCTCCACTTGACATTCCCAGTACTGTTAAAAACAATACACCCCACCACTGCTGTAAATTCAGAATGAGAGCTATCATGATGAACATGCTGATGACCGTGACATACACTACCGGTCAAAAGTTTTAGAACACCTCCATTTTTCCAGTTTTTATTGAAATTTACGCAGTTTAATGTCTCAATGTACTCTGAAATTAAAGCATAGAACAAATAAACAATTGGAGATAAAAAAGAAATCATGGAATCGTTTTGTTTAACAAAATTCAATCTAAATTTTTGACTCAAGCTGTGCTTGAAGCTGTTGTCCTGTGAGCCGCCTATTACGCAAGCTGTTGACTCTCAGAAACTTGTCTTCTGATTCTGTTGTGGCTTTGGGTCTGCCAGACTTCTTCCTGTCAGAGTTTCCTCCAGTTTCCAAGTGCCTTTTGATGGTGTAGGAAACTGTACTCACTGACACCTTGGCTTTCTTTGCAATTTCTCTAAAGGAAAGACCTACACTTTTAAGGGTTATAATGGTCTGTCTGTCTTCCTTTGTTAATTGCCTTTTTCTTGCCATTATGACAGCAATATACTACTTCCTGCAGTACAATACTGTCCAAATAATGCTTAAGAGGGTGTAGTAACACAGTCTGTTCCAACACTGCTTTTATACAGACAGAGGGTTTGTAAGTAATCAACAAAAGTTGGGACACCTGTAGGAATTGTTAGCATCAACTTTCAAGGCTTAATTTACTTCCATTGCTACAGAACAGCTATAAGTTGTTAACCCATTACTTGTTCCCTGAAAAAGGCCTTTTTGTATAACTCTGAAATGTACATTATTTTTCAGTTTTTGGTAACCTAAACTTTTTTTTTAACCTCTGGCAGTTTACCGCTTACCTTTGTACCATTTCAGGTTATTCACTGGACTTGAACTGCTTAAATTTCAATAAAAACTGGAAAAATGGGGGTGTTCTAAAACTTTTGACCGGTAGTGTATATTAACTTAGTAATGAAATACTTCATCAGTTTGATAGGCAATTCTCCAGATTAATGCAAAAACGTGTGGCAAACAGACTTCTGGATGAATGGACATACCCCTCCCCCCAATATCACCAGAATCCGATATTCTTAATAACTAATGCTTACATTAAGCTTATACTAAGCATTTACCATGACTTGTCATGCTTTTTTAATATGCTTTACCATATCTCTCTGAGCTTTACAATGCTTACCTATGCTTTCACTATCGGACACTTTTAAAAGTCTTAGAGTAATTCTAGCTCTAAGAGTTTGATACAGTATACATCAATTAAGAACATGAGAACATAAGCACATAAGAAAGTTTACAAACGAGAGGAGGTCATTCAGCCCATCTTGCTCGTTTGTTTGTTAGTAGCTTATTGATCCCAGAATCTCACCAAGCAGCTTCTTGAAGGATCCCAGGATGTCTGCTTCAACAACATTACTGGGGAGTATGTTCCAGACTCTCACAATTCTCTGGAACCAACTTCCCAGTAATGTTGTTGAAACTGACACCCTGGGATCCTTCAAGAAGCTGCTTGATGAGATTCTGGGCAATTAAGAGACTGTTAGTTCACCAAATATTTTTCTGAGTGCATAGGGGACCATTTACACTGATGGCTTTCACATGTTATGGCTCCGAGGGTTTATTTGAATCTACATCACACTGATAGCACACACAAAGGAACACGAGCACACTCAAGTGAAGAGAGAGAGGGTCCCCATTCAATGCTGTAATAAATCCTGCAGATGAATGGCCCACTAGTTGATGTTGCATGGTCTAAAGACTACAAGATCTCCAGCGGTGAAGATATCAACCACATGTTTACTTCAGCAGGGCGCGAAATAACCGACGGCACCGGCAGCAAGTGCAGCAGTGCCCAAGCTGCTTGCCACAATGCCTCTCACATTTAAAAAAAACTTAAGCACACCTGTCATTGCCGTCGGTGTTCCTCAGCATCAGCACATCTGATCTACAAGCCATTCACAAACTTGCTCAGCGTCAACTGGCGTATTCAATTCAAATTAATTCTGTCTAATCTCATCCTGTGAGAAAAGTGACTCATTGTCATAATGTATTATTGTTGCCATTCTTTTTACTGTGCATCTCCCATGAGAAAGACTTATTGTATCATTGGTTAATGACGGGGGACTTTGGTTAGTGATGGGGAATTTTCAATCACACGTATTCACTGTGATTTTTGGTCTGTGAGCCCCGTTCCAACTCAAAAACGTTTAAAAAGAAGGAAGAGCTGTCTAAACCGGCAGTGAAGTGTTCTAGGATTTACCTAATTTAAGAAATGGGTGCACAACAATTCATCCACGACAATAATTATACAAATAATAATAATAATATGAACTTCAAGTACAGTGCTGCAGAAAGGACGAGATTAGACAGAATGAAATTGAATTTCAACAGATCGGGCTTAAAATTGCAATGCATAAAAATGCAACTGTGCAATACACAACTCCTTTCATGTCTTCAATGTATAATATTGCTAATTTCTATACACATTTCAATGACTGTTGCTGTTTTGGAATTTGGTGTTATTCCCCCAAAACACCAATGCTAAAAATAGGTAGTGTAACAGAACCTCACCACTCCACAGTTCGTTGCCCCTTTAAAATAGACCCAGGACAAAGGAAATTGAGGTTTTTAAGCATTATTTTTAATAAAACAAACAAACAAAAACAAAATAAACAAACCAAACACCTTGCTCTTTTTTGAGCAATAACTAACATAAACCAGTAACCTAAACTAAAAACAGGACAGCTAAGCTGTTTACCTGTTGCCAAATAAAACAAAAACAAAACAAAGTTACACAGCACACTCGAACAAAAAGGATTCACACTACCTTTTTTTCTTCTACACCTGCACACACTCGCAAGCAGGCTCTTCACACAGCCCCCTGAACAGACTGGCTGCTTTCCTTTTATACCATGCACCTGGCTTTAATTTACACTAATCACCAGGTGCAGGGGATAATCACTAATAAAACAATTAACAAATTAAATTAAACAAATAAACAAACTAAGGCTGTTCCCTTCTGGGAGATGTAGTCCTATTCCCCCAGGACTACACTATCTCACAGTAGATAATTATTGTTTTGCTCAAATTCTTACACCAAAAAAAAACTGAGCAAGTAGCTATGACATGGTTCAAGCAGCAGCTCCCTGCGTTATGAAACGAGTAGGAGAGATAACATAATAGTGAACTAAATATAATATTGAAAAGTACACTGATTTCTGTTATTTATTTATTTTTGTGTAATACGTTCTCACTACCTTACGCAATTCTGCTTTTTAACTAGTAAAACATGTGCTTTCACAAAAGGGGTTAGAATGTGTATGCTTAAAAACCACACCTTTTTTTTCCTGAATCGAGTGTCCAGCAATGCACTACAACAAAACTGTAAATCCTTTGCAACTGTAAATTTCAAGAACTGTGAAACTATATAAAGTCTCTCAAATGTAAACATCTAACATTATGTACATCCAGCTGTTCATCATTGTGATGCAGAGCACTCTCCACTGCCTGACCAAGTTTCTTTTTTTTTTATATCAAAGCCACATTGTTTGTACAGGTTGTACCGGTTACAGCGGTTAGCAAACTACCGAACAACTAATACCGTTATTAAACTCCAGCCATGGGTAAATCTTCAGCCAGTTTTCATGAAAATCTATCTTTTTTAACTTTCCCTTCACTGACATTGCTTATTTGTGCTGTTGTATGTACTATTCGCACAGGACTATAAAACAGGGGGTCCTCAGAGGATGTCCAGTAATCTCCCAGACGTGGACTGGTTTTCTTCAAGAGAAGTCGTTACATTTTTTATTAAAATCAAAATTGTGGCCAGAGGAGGCGCCTGTGAACAATGAACCTGATCTATAACTCATGCAAAATGTAATGATGTATATGTACAGTGTTCTGCAGAAGTATTCACCCCCTACCAATATTGTCACATTTTGTTGAATGCTCCAGTTCTGATAAGTTTGTTGGGGATCGTCGATGGACTGCAATCTTCAAGTCTCGCCATAAATTTTCGATTGGATTCAAGTCAGGACTTTGACTGGGCCACTCAAGAACATTAATTCTCTTCTTGTTCAACCACTCCAGTGTGGCTTTGGCTTTGTGCTTCGGGTCATTATCCTGCTGTGCTTCGGGTCATTGTCCTGCTGAAATGTGAATTTCCTCCCCAGTTTCAGTGTCTTGGCTGACTCAAACAGGTTTTCCTCAAGGATTTGCCTGTGCTTTGCACCTTCCAATCTCCCCTCTATCCTGACAAGCTTCCCAGTCCCTGCTGAAGAGAAGCATCCCCAGAACATGATGCTGCCACCACGCTTGACAGTTGGGATGGTGTTGACTGGGTAATGTGCAGTGTTGGGCTTGCTCCAGACGTAACGCTTGGAGTTTAGACTGAAAAGTTCAATTTTTGTCTCATCTGACCACAAAACCTTTTTCCACATGTCTGCAGTATCATTTACATGCTTTTTCGCAAACTCCATACGTGCTTTAAGATGAGGCTTTTTGAGTAATGGCTTCTTTCTTGCTACCCGTCCATACAGGGTAGCTTTGTGTAGGGACCGGCTTATTGTTGATGTGTGAACACTGAGTCCCATCTCAGACACAGAACTTTGCAGATCTTTCAAGGTCATTGTTGGCTTCACAGTGAACCCGTTTCCTGTTTGCCCGGCTGCACAGGTTGGGAGGGCGACCTGATCTGGGTAGTGTCTGGGTGTTATGATGCATCTTCCACTTCTTAATGATGGACTTCACTGTGTTGAGAGGGATAATCAGTGCCTTTGAAATTTTCTTGTACCCTTCTCCTGCTCTGTGCCTCTCTACCACTTTATCCCTGACTTGTTTTGAAAGCTCCTTGGTCTTCATGGTTGCTTTGTTGGATCACTATGTGAGTTGCAGCTTGAAAGTCTTTATACACCTGAGGGAAATTATCTACAAGTTAAACCACTTTGAGTACACACAGGCTGAAACCATTTCACAAATTTTGTGACCTTTCAAACAAATCATTTCCACCTGAGCTGATTTAGGGCTGCAGTAGCAAAGGGGATGAATACTTATGTGACTGAGATTAATCTGTTTTTCTCTGTAAATCTTACTTATTTATATTCTATATGCATTTTTTTACTTTATCAATGTGGAGTAGTTTGTGTAGATTCTAAGTGTAAAGCGTCGTGAAGTACGCTCAGGTGCGAACAAAATGTAAAAACTTTGCAGGGGGGTGAATACTTCTGCAAACCACTGTAATGCCAAAGATCTGTATATACACAAGATGGTCAACTCTGCTGATTCAACATTGCAACATTGGTGCATCATGGGAAACCAAAGAGTTCTGCCTTATATTATCCTATATTATAGTATAGGAGGCTGTGTGGTCCAGTGGTTAAAGAAAAGGGCTTGTAACCAGGAGGTCCCCAGTTCAAATCCCACCTCAGCCACTGACTCATTGTGTGACCCTGAGCAAGTCACTTAACCTCCTTGTGCTCCGTCTTTAGGGTGAGACGTAATTGTAAGTGACTCTGCAGCTGATGCATAGTTCACACATCCTTGTCTCTGTAAGTCGCCTTGGATAAAGGCGTCTGCTAAATAAACAAATAATAATAAATAATAATAATATACATTATACAGATATATACAGATTCTATATACACAAGATAGTCAACTCCGCCTTTTCTTCCATCCCTGTTGAACCGGTGCATCATGGGAATCCAAAGAGTTCTGCCTTATATTATACATTATACAGATATATACAGATTCTATATACACAAGATAGTCAACTCCGCCTTTTCTTTTGTCCCTGTCGAACCGGTGCATCATGGGAATCCAAAGAGTTCTGGTAGCTATTTATCCCCTATCTGTGTAATGTATAACAAGCCTCTAAATGAAACGTCTGTGTTGTTAATTTCTGGTAGAGATAAAGAGCTATGATAATTTATCCCATAATGCACTCCGTCTGAAAAGGTTGGCTTTTGAGGCTGGATTGTAAACTTGCTAAGAGGGTGGCAGAGTGGGCATTACCGGGTTTAAAATGAAACAGGTAAACTGAAACAGTCAAACCAACTAGATTAAACCCATTCCTCATACTACACATTCAGCATGGTCCCAGTCAGATTTACAGTCTCTTATTGTAAATGACTTCTTATAATATGAATTCACTTAACACAAATTTCCTGTTCTGCCATTATTTTGGTTCAACAGCTGAGTGTAAAAGATATTGGGAATGTATTAACGTGCATCCAGTATAATACTTTTCATTGTACTGTAATTTAAATTTGATTTGTTACTGTAACATCAATAAAAGCTGACAGTTTGCATTTGGCTTCGACTCCTGATAATAAGATAATTAGTCGGAAATTCCTCCATAAGAGCGTTTAATATAAAAACGGCATGATAACATGGTCAGCTGGCTTGCTGTATACAGTACTGAAGTCTATAGTGGACTGACTGATTCAAAGAACAAAAGAACATTTACAAATGAGAAGAGGCCATTCGGCCCATCAGTGTTCGTCCGGTTCCTAGCAGCTGATTGATTCCAAAACGTTGGTAACCCACACACAAGCCACTCTCCCTGCCTCCATCGGTCCTCATAGCTTGGTAACCCACACCGAGCCACTCTCCCTGCCTCCCTCGGTCCTCATAGCTTGGTAACCCACACCGAGCCACTCTCCCTGCCTCCCTCGGTCCTCATAGTTTGGTAACCCACACCGAGCGACTCTCCCTGCCTCCCTTGGTCCTCAGTCTGTTTCCTGAGATCCTGGTCTCAGTGCTGTGCTATTTATTAGGGTTTGGCAGCTTACTTTAGGATTGTATTTATTCTCGGCTAAATAGATTCAGTCTGTCTATCTTCCAAAATCCCCCCGGAAAACAGCAATGCATTGTTTATGTAAATAGCGTTGAGAAAATAACCTTCGTTTGTATCAAACAATATCAGAAGGAGAGTGGACTAGACTGTCAACACCAGGAAATAGCACCTGATATGTGTAAAGCACTGAATGAAGCACTGCAGTCCCTCCAGGACAGAGCTATATTCCACTGAGCTTCATTCCAGTCAGGTCGGTGGAGTTTTATTGTCCCCTCTGCTCTGATAGCTGCAATATGTGACACAATGCTGTAGTATGAAATGTTTAAATGGAAACGTTCTAGTATAGCAGTGAGGCAGGGGTCGGGGTCCCTGTCACGCGTGGTTATATCTGGGGTCGGGTTTAGTGAATCAGAGGTTTGTTTCGTCATTTTAAATCCCATACCGTATGGTGAGGCACTCTGTAGTGGGACAATTCTTTCAGTGAGTAGCACTGACCATATTGATGCCACTTTATTTACTTAGCTGTGTTTTGTAACATGTTTTGTTTGACTGTTTTTGTGTTTATTAAATCCCGCACTAGGGCTAACATTGCTGGTACCCCAGTGGTGGCAGCGTGCAATAATGGAGATGAAAATGTGTGTTTAAATGAAACCTGTGCACCTGTGTGGCGTGTCAAACACATTGTTCTGAGTCCGGCTCCTTGATCCAGTGATCACCCACGAAAGTAACCAAACCTAATCACGTATTCATTTTTATTTCAAACTCTCTCCAATCAGAAGGTCTAGTTACTAGCTGGTCTAATCTTTCAATAGCTGCAATGAAGAGGAAGCAAGTTGTCCAGACAAATCTGGCTGCCCTGCAACATGCCTCCTTACCTGTGAAAGGGATGCTGTGAGGAGCCCGTTCCACTCCACACCTCTGCTTGCAGAAGCCATGTCTTACCTGTGAAAGGGATGCTGTGAGGAGCCCGTTCCACTCCACACCTCTGCTTGCAGAAGCCATGTCTTACCTGTGAAAGGGATGCTGTGAGGAGCCCGCTCCACTCCACACCTCCGCTTGCAGAAGGCATGCCTTACCTGTGAAAGAGATGCTGTGAGAAAGAGCCCGCTCCACTGCACACCTCCGCTTGCAGGAGTGTCTTGATGGGGGACTTGAAAGGCGTCTCGGAGTTCAGTGATCTGAATGTACTGAAGTCATGGGTCCCCAGCAACAGCTTGGCAGCTTCTTGCAATGCTGTCACATTCAAATGGCTGTTTCAGAAAGAACAGGAACATGTGTTAACCTACTGAGGTTTGAAAGAGACACAAACGGGCTGTAGTTTAACTTTCCCAGCAGTAATGGACACACAATACTACAGCATCAAAAACATATGCAGAGCACAATGCATTTAGTATTGCTATTATAAAAACATATGCAGAGCATAATGCATTTAGTATTGCTATTATAAAAACATATGCAGAATACAATGCATTTAGTATTGCTATTATAAAAACATATGCAGAATACAATGCATTTAGTATTGCTATTATAAAAACATATGCAGAATACAATGCATTTAGTATTGCTATTATAAAAACATATGCAGAATACAATGCATTTAGTATTGCAAAAACATGCATTTAGTATTACTATTCTAAAAACATTAGTAGACAGTTATTAGGAAAAAAATAACATTTCATTTAAAGGCAGAACAAGATTCTTTAAGTTGCAATACAGGAGAATAGCAGATATCTTTTTAAATGACTGTATGATCTGATATTTTGTAATATATAAAAGTTGCATCTCCCTGTTGGAGATTCCAGTCATGAGGGGTTACGGGGGCACATTCTCAAAGTGTTTACTCCAGTCTTTAAATAAATCCGTTTTTTTTAAAGGAGATTTTATTTTTATTTTGACAAAATAAATAACAGTAATGCAATTCAATGTCTCTTAAGCTCTTTTAAATGGTTTGTATTTAAGTTTTGTAACATGAACACAGAATGTTCTCCTTTCAAAAAACAGGAGTTAAAGATAAAAAATAAAAAAGCATTAAATTATCGGTTGGCAGGTTCTTTTGTATTCCTGATTGGAAAAGTGAACAGTAATGACTCTTTGGACCTTCCTGGAGAAAGGGCTGCAGTGTCGACCCTCTGAAGAAATAACAAGTGAGAGACGGCAGCATTGGTCTGAAGAACAATGCAAACACCTGCAAGCTTTTAATACAAATCAGCACAGCTGCCCCTTGGTGCTCTCTGTTATGGGTGGTCTACTGCTTTGTCCAGCAGACCCGGTGGACCAAGCGTGTTGGGGCAATTGTTCATTCTGCATAATAAATAAAACATTATTCAAATGTGTTGTGAACTACTGAAACACCATATGCATTTATTGGGAGATATCAAAAATGCAAATAACATTTTGGCTGCTAAGGAGATTGAAACAAACGTTTGGGCCAGTCCCAGATTAACACATCACCCAGACTCACTTCTCATGCACAGCCCAGCAGAGGCTCCTCTCGAACACGGGGAGCTGGGAGTAATGCCGGGCCCCGGTAATGATCCGGTAAACGTACGTCCTGGATAAGGCACGGTAACGGGCGTGGATGTCATCTGCCACTCGGTAGGCCTTGAGGATGCTGGAACAAGAACGAGCAAAGAGATTCTGTAAGGCTTTCACAATTAAACACGACACATGACCAACTAGGAATAGTGATGGACATTCAATATAATTCAAATATCAGTTTCCACTTACTGTGGCATGAAGATTGTCGCTGCTTTTTTCAACAATTTATGGTCTGCATTTGCCCTCACAATCTATGCTATGGAGTCCGCATTTTAACATTTTATCACTGCGGACCACTTATTTGAATCTTAGAAAACTAAGTTCCTGTCTTTTCATATTCTTGCAATATCTAACAGGGTATCCCCAGTACAATCATTTCCCTGTCTGAGCACCTGGACACAGATAGGATACTCCCTTCACCCGCTCTGCACTGCAGTGTGATTCATCAGCTCACTGCAACACATGAAACTACACATAAAAGTAGGTCATCTTCCCTGAGACACACATCATTGTTACATCCCTTCAGCAGAGCTGTCTCCTCCATACAAACACTGTCACATGCATTTCAATCTGAGCAGACAGGCGCTTCTCTACACCGCACTGCTTTTCATGTGGGCTGGCAAACTGAAATGTGACTGTGTGGTTATGACAATGGAAGAGAAATGTACATTCTAGTGAGTCTATATACTGTGAGAATCTGAGTTCCCAGAGCTCGTCTCAGCTGGTATTTACAGATGATCACCATTTACAGCGAGGGTTTTTTCATTCTTAATCCCATCAGCTGGTGTTGAATTCATTGCAGGCAATGGCAGCTCCAGCTGGGTGTAACTGGGTTTAGTGCAGCCGCTCCCTCAAGGGAAAGTGTTCATCCGGTCACCAGAACAGACCTAGAAGAGGAGCTGCTTTGTTTGAAGGGTGCAAAGCACACTGGGATAGGAAAGGGACTCTTTACTCTTGTTATTATAATGTGCATGCCACTGCAGGCCTTATCCACATGGCTTTTAAACAGCCAGCTGGTAGGGGTAAAGAAATATAGTATTACTTGTACTTTTTAGCAACTTTTTACACTTTGATGTTTGAGCCGCACATCTGTGCCATCTAGGGGTTTGGGGACATAATTAAAATCTTAAAAGGAGTTGACATAGTTAACCTAAACCATTACTTTAAGTGCAGCACAGAAACCAGGACAAGAGGACACAGTTGGAAATTAAGTGGAGATAAACTTAGGACAGAGGGAAGGAAACACTTGTTCACACATGGTGTTGAGGCAAAACCCCTTGAATCCTTAAGACTCAACTTTACTGAGATCAATCAGCTCCTAGGAACCAGACAAGCTAAGATGGGCCAAATGTTCTTAATGACTATATATATATATATATATATATATATATATATATATATATATATATATATATATATATATATATATATATGTGTAAAAGAATTTTGCTCTCACGGGTTCGTGCCCCTTTAAAATTATGACCCACAACAACAGAAATGGAGTTTTAAGCGGGTTGCGATACTTTTAATAAACACAAAACAAATACAAAACAAAAACCTAACTCCGTTTTGGAGCACTTACTACACAGGTTATTCCCTGACTAACTTGCAGGACGGCGAAGCCGTTTACCTGGCACACAAACAAAAACCATACAGGTTTACACAGCACTTACTTTTTCTCTGACTGCTCGGAAGCAGAGCACCTCTCTTCTGCTTCCTTCTACTCAGCAGCCCTGAGCAGACTGACTGCTCCTCTTAAATACCCTGCACCTGGTCCCAATTCAACAATAGCTACCAGGTGCAGGGGATAATTAATAATAAAACAATTAACAAAACTAATTAACAGAAGCACAAAACAATTAAATAAACAAAAGGTGCCATTTTTCTCTTCAGGGAGGTTTTAACCCCCTCCCTGCTGTCTCACACAACCTGCTGCCTTACACATCCCCCCCCCTTGTCTTTTCAAGACACAGGCCATTCGACAGCCACCTCCTCCCCTAAAACACAACCACCCAGCCTCGAGTCCATAAATGTCCTTTTTCACCCTCTTCCACGGGCGGACTTGAGGGTGGATCGGTCCACGTCCGGCCCAGCCAGGCAGGGACTGCGCACCGGTGACGAGGGACCCCAACGGTTTGTCAGGGGCGACGGAGCGACAACGGGGCACTGGAGGCTGCAGCAGTGGGCAGAGGTCTGCAGCTGGGACCCAGTGTAGCGACGTCCGGTCACCAAGGGGAGCGAAGCAGTGACCAGGGGGCGTGGCGACGTCTGGGAGCAGTGCAGCGACGTCTTAGTGTCCGGGAGGAGCGGAGCAGGGGACCAGGTGGAGAACTGTGACCGCTTCTGCCGACTCCTGGGCTCTAGGTCTAGTGAAGGGAGGTCCAGGCCAACCGACAGGGTGTCCAGGAGCGAGGGCGAGGGACCGCGCAGCTGTGACAGACTGGACCGCAGGGGTGGTGGTGGGGCTGTGGCGGAGGCGGGCTCTTTGCCTCCTCCCCTCTGGGCTCCGAGGCGGCTCCTCCCCTCTGGGCTCTGGAAGCGGCGGCTCCTCCCCTCTGGGCTCAGGCGGCTTCTCCCCTCTGGGCTCCGAGCGGCGGCTTCTCCCCTCTGGCCTCCGGGCGGCGTCTCCTCCCTCTGGGCTCCGAGGCGGCTCCTCCCTCTGGGCTCCGAGGCGGCTCCTCCCCTCTGGGCTCCGGAAGCGGCGGCTCCTCCCCTTCTGGCAGCAGCTCTTCCTCCTCTGGCTCGGGAGACTGTGGAGCTACCCTTGCCTGCTCCCACTCCTGGAGCAACAGCTCCAATTCGGTTGGCTCCCGCTCCTGCCTCTTCTGCGGTGCCAACCCCATCTCTCTCTCCCATCTCTCCAGCTGCTCCTTCTGAGCAGCAGCATTCCTGTTAATCTGCTCGATCAAATTCTATAAATCCATTTTCTGGGTCGTAGGGGCGCCCACACTTCCTGACACCATATGTAAAAGAATTTTGCTCTCACGGGTTCGTGCCCCTTTAAAATTACAACCCACAACAACAGAAATGGAGTTTTAAGCGCGGTTGCGATACTTTTTAATAAACACAAAAACAAACAAATACAAAACAAAAACCTAACTCTGTTTTGGAGTACTTACTACACAGGTTATTCCCTGACTAACTTGCAGGACGGCTAAGCCGTTTACCTGGCACACAAACAAAAACCATACAGGTTTACACAGCACTTACTTTTTCTCTGACTGCTCGGAAGCAGAGCACCTCTCTTCTGCTTCCTTCTACTCAGCAGCCCTGAGCAGACTGACTGCTCCTCTTAAATACCCTGCACCTGGTACCAATTCAACAATAGCTACCAGGTGCAGGGGATAATTAATAATGAAACAATTAACAAAACTAATTAACAGAAGCACAAAACAATTAAATAAACAAAAGGTGCCATTTTTCTCTTCAGGGAGGTTTTAACCCCCTCCCTGCTGTCTCACACAACCTGCTGCCTTACAATATACAGTATATATATATATATATATATATATATATATATATATATATATATATATATATATATATATATATATATATATATTTTATTTTTATGCCAGGTTGCATGTGGTAATTATCAGAATAATCAATGAATGCAGCTCTAAACCTAATCAGCTCTTTACTTTGTTTCTTTATATACGTAACTGTAAGAACATTTACGAACGACAGAAGGCCATTTGGTCCATCAGTGCGTGTCCTGTTCCTAGTAGCTAATCTCAAAACTCTGTCAAGTCAGGTCTAAAAGCATTCCAAGGATTCAACAACAACATGACTAGCTAACATACTCCTTCCCCTCACCACTCTGTAAAACATGTCACCTACCCTCTGTCTTAAGTCATTATCATTTCCATAATTGGGGAATCTGTAATCTACAGAAATAACATCCGAACAGTTCTGATGAGGATCATACTCTTGCATCTCTCTGATCCATGCTGGAATTCTGTCTCTCTACACAGCTGATCAATGACATATAGCTAGTAACCTATTCTATCACATTAAGCATACAACACTACAAAGCTTTACAAATCATTAAATTAATTCAATTCGGTAAAACTTTAACACCTACAGTTAAGGCAATGAAATACTGAAATTAAACGTACCATATACCAAAACTTTGAAAATCATGAAAGAATACAATTCAGTACAACTTTGACACATTACAGTACTTTAGGAATCATTAAACTTCAAAAATTCAGTAAAATATTTCTATACTTTGATACTTGCTGTTAAGGCATTGTAATAACGTGCAATTGAAATGAATAAAATGAAAGTTCTTAGCTGCTCAATAACATAGACAGGATCTCCAGCCCTTACTGACGAAATAGAAGAGAAATCAAGAACGAGGTGATTGTTTTAATTTGCTTAACTGCAGCAATTTAAAGCACACAATGCTCCATCTAAGGTTTTGGTGTCTGAATAATTCTGTAACTTTCATTTGCCTCAGTCTGCTGGTCCTTTTTTTGGCAGCTAAATCTCGTAGCTGTTTAAGCAGCAGAAGCTGTGTGTATATGTAGCAGGGCAGAAGATCCCTGCCTGTTATCAGTGGGGCACCCTGCTGGAAAATGTATTATTATTTAAATGTATTGCAGTGAGTTTATTTAGAACAGGTTGTTGTGTTATTGTTTGACAGCGTGGACGGGGTTAAAGCCCCATCCCTCTAAATGTGTGCAGAATGTGACTGTCTCTGGATTGATGAAGTGATTACTAATTGGGAGACGGCCACGTAGCGAGGTGGGTGTTGAAGCAGAGAGATCGCGAGAGAGACAGGAGAAAGATCTAAAACAAAGAAAATAAATTGCTACACGTGCTGGAAAGACCAGCACGGTACTTGTTTTTGGTGGACGTGTTATTTTGTGTTCGAGACTTGTTTTGTTAACCCTTTTTATTCGGCTCTTCGAGCTGTGTGTGTTTGTTAATCTGTGCTTTTAATTTTTGAATTAATAAATACGCACACCAGTGCTTCTACCAGCAGTACCTCTGCGTGTCTCAGGTGCGCTCTGTTCATTAGACAGTACGGTTGATCAAAGATTGGACAATTGACTCTACTGTATATAGCCTTTGTTCCATTGGTTTACTCTGTTCATGACTCTGATCAGTAGTATTAAGACACTATGTTTTCATTAAGCCAGTAACATTGTGTTACCTCTGTTTTGACATTTAAACAAACAAATAAAGTCTTTTTTTTAGAAAAATCTGAAAGCAAAATCTCAAGCCAAGCCCTAAGGCACTTGTGAGAATAATATGCTAATGCGAGGAAAGAACATTTTTATTTATTTTTTAACCTTCAGTTATTATCCTTCAGCAAAACACACAGATGAGCTTCCTCAGATTAAACCCAAGCTGATTTGAATTTCTCGCTGCTGACACATCTCATCCTAATAACTGAAAGTTAAGAGAAAGTTTTGATCTTTTTTTTAAAAAGTGTAGCCCTAGATTCCAGGCTTCTTTTTAAGCCCAATGTGACTGAATCTTATTTGTAAGCTGCTTGTGTTGTCCCAAGGCACTGAAACTGCAGTAAATGTGTGCAGAGAGGAGTATAGTTCCTCTGCAGTGTGAGGCAGTGAAGCTGCAGTAAATGTGTGCAGACAGGAGTATAGTTCCTCTGCAGTGATCATGAAAAAGCTGGTCTGGTCACTTGAAATGATGTTTTTTTTTTTAATTTCTTTTTTACATTCCCCTGACTAATGTTATGGGGTTTCTATCATTGTGAGTGGCTCTGGGTTATGTTGCTCAAACACTGAGCTGTCATTTCTCTGTAAATGTGCCCTGCCTTGAAGCTGCTTCTCCACTGTGCCAGTTCAACCTACTCTAGATTTATACAGACACAGAGTAGGTAAGCTGGCAGAGGTGAAAGTTCACATTGTCACATGTTTGAATGCTTCCAAATTTCATAACAAAAAACGTCACATTTTATCGGCTTGGACCTCTGTCACAAAGATGTGAAGAAATCCCAGTATTGGGGCAACAGAACTCACTGTAAATGATCATAAAGAGGTATGAAATTAAAATGATATTATACCCTTTAACTGCAGCTGTTCTGCATATGGGAGCAGAGCTCTATCCTGCAAACCCTGAGCACAGGGTCATGTTCATGAGAGCAGAGCTCAAACCCTGAGCACAGGGTCACGCTCATGAGAGCAGAGCTCAAACCCTGAGCACAGGGTCACGCTCATGAGAGCAGAGCTCTATCCTGCAAACCCTGAGCACAGGGTCGCGTTCATGACAGCAGAGCTGAAACCCTGAGCACAGGGTCTCACGTTCATGAGAGCAGAGCTCAAACCCTGAGCACAGGGTCGCGTTCATGACAGCAGAGCTGAAACCCTGAGCACAGGGTCTCACGTTCATGAGAGCAGAGCTCAAACCCTGAGCACAGGGTCACGCTCATGAGAGCAGAGCTCTATCCAGCAAACCCTGAGCACAGGGTCACGTTCATGAGAGCAGAGCTCAAACCCTGAGCACAGGGTCACGTTCATGAGAGCAGTGCTCAAACCCTGAGCACAGGGTCACATTCATGGGAGCAGAGCTCTATCCTGCAAACCCTGAGCACAGGGTCACGTTCATGAAAGCAGAGCTCAAACCCTGAGCACAGGGTCACATTCATGGGAGCAGAGCTCTATCCTGCAAACCCTGAGCACAGGGTCACGTTCATGAAAGCAGAGCTCAAACCCTGAGCACAGGGTCACGTTCATGAGAGCAGAGCTCTATCCTGAAAACCCTGAGCAAAGGGTCACGTTCATGGGAGCAGAGCTCAAACCTTGATCACAGCGTCACGTTCCAGACTACAAGCTTCAAAGGCTGAGCATCTGTATTCAGCTCTCATGCTGTCGTGCTGCTTGTGAACAGTGACACACATGTCTTTGTGATGTGCACTCATAGGGACCTTCCACACAAACACTAGCCTTGAGTAGCCAGCACCAATGTAATCAGAGCATATGGATATTAAAAAAAGACTCTGATGTTTTTATCTACATTATCCATAACTTCAAACAGTAACTTATGGGGTTCATTTGATCGGTTTACACCTCAACAGGATTTAGAGCATTTTTCAGCATCTCCCTGCATTAAACACCACCACCCAGAAGGGTGATTTCACAGTGCTGTAAGATGCTCTAACAAATCCAACAGGTTAATCAAATCAACTGTTAAGTTAACAATACAAAGGATTCAGCTAATGCCTTCATTATTAGTGTTAGTAAATTCAATTCAGGGGAAACTAAATGGCAAGCATATGACTTCAGCAAACTTATTAATGCTTTGTAATTGCTAGCATTTAGTACCACAGTGACACCTATTGGCTGCAATTTACTAAACTGCTCTGTACTGATTAGCATAAACTCATGAAATTTCTCCTGGGACTCCCAAAACCGATAGGTGTTTTTAAAATCTTAAAAGGGCATTAAGTCAACCCTAGCCAATACTTTAAACTCAGCACAGAAACCAGGATCAGAGCTCACAGATAGAAATGAAGTGGAGACAGACTTGGGACAGAGGTCCTTGCTATAAAGAGGGGCGAGTGTATTGGTGAATTGTTGGGCTGCTTTAAGAGGCGACTTGCCAAAGTTTTGAGATCAATCAACTACTAGGAAACAGACAAGATGGGCTGGATGGCTTCCTCTCGTTCATACATTTTCTTATGTCTCTAGCCAACAATCACTCGGGGTAGAATGACTACTTCAGCTAGTCACAGGATGAATACTTGATTAGTCGGCACTTTAAAAAAAAAAAAAAATGTATTTGCTGAGGTCTGGTTCTCTATTTGTGTGCAGTAATGTACCACACTGGCTCTAAATTGATTCCAGATTGATGACTGGTTAACCCTTCAGCTGCTCATGTGATAATCTCAGAAAGCTAGACTTCCTCTCCGTGATGACATCATTTCACTGACAGCTCTGGCATGGGAGTATGAAAAATACATCTAACAATACATCTCCAGCTAACAACAATGCTCAGATTGTGTGTTAATGAAATGGAAAATATGCACAGTCCTGCCAATTCAATTCCTGGGGCGAGGAAAGGCTATATCGAGACATAAAAAAGAAACTGCTGGAAATTGATGTTTATTCAGTGTAGTCAGGTAGCTAATTTAGTACATTACAGCTACTGAAATGTTTTCAATTACTGCAAAAATACTGATATGCTTTTACTTCAGATCTCAAAAATAGACTTAAGATCTCTAAATTTAGACAGTTTTAACTTTTCTTCGGGGAGTTGTTAGTTAGAATTAAGAAATAAAAAATGTTTTCAACACACAAATCATTACATAAATTACAAATAATTGACCACAAACCATTACTGTGCTACTCAACGCATAACACACACATCTCCACAAACAGAATGTGTGCCTCCTGATAGCATGCTAGTATCTATAGATGCTGAAAATATCTTTCATAGCCAGTATGTCACAACAAGCTTTCTTTTTAATTACAAAGACAATGTAACATTCCTAATTCAAGAACAGAACTAAATTTACGAATGAGAGGCGACCATTCGGCTCATCAGTGCTCGTCCAGTTCCTGCCAGCTGACTCTGTCAAGTACAACCTGGCTTGGAAACTGTAACAGGGTAGCATCAAGAAAGAGACTCAGAGGCAAGGAAGCTGCAGTTTAAAGCACAAACGCACACTTTAATAAACAAAATTACACCAAACAAAAGGGCGCAAGGGCCAAAACAAAATGTTCATAGGCTCAACGGTTCATAGGCTGGGCATTCACCTTCACTACTCACAGTAACACAGCAACACCACAGATTAAAAAAAAAAAACTCACCAACTCATCTCCCCCAGACACAGAATTTCTGCCTGCTTTTATGCAGGTGGCCACTCCCCAGTTAGCACCGATCTGCACTGAACTGGCAAACTGCCACACCTGTGGTTGCTGGCAGAGACATTAACCCTGTCTCAGCCACACCCCTCCCCTCATGTGCGTAGCACACATGGCCTCCACGACCACCTCCCCCTTTAAAGTTCAAAAAGTCTTGCCCATAGTCCTGGGCCATGAGTAGGCATCAAGGGGCCCATGGCGACAATGTTATCGGTGGCCAGGCTGGCAGCTGCAATGCTGACAGCGCACCGACTGGCTCCTCCAGCTGGGGCAATCCTGGCAGCGGAAAGGCTGCTTCCTCTGAACGTGTGGCCAGCAAGGGCAAGGCTGGCAGCACCAATGCTGACCGCAACGCAGGGCACTCCGCAGCGGAACTGCTGCTTCTTCTGGATGTGCAGCCTGCAAAGGCAATGCTGGCACTCTGGGCACTCTGGACGTGTTGGCGATGCTGGGCACAGCAGATGTGGACGTGCAACTGGCTTTCGCCAGGCTCCCCTCAGCAGCAAGTACAGTGCCTGCTGAGGTTTGCCCGGCTGTTGTCCTGTAGATTCCACTGATTCCATTAACCCTGTCTCTGCCACAGTAACCTATTCCATACTCTAAACAAAAAATAACTCTGTCAAGTACAGCCTGGCTTGGTAACCCATTCCATACTCAAACAAAATAACTCTGTCAAGTGGCTTGGCAACTGTAACAGGGTAGCGTCTAGTGGTTAAAGTCCAGGGCTTGTAACCAGAAGTTAAATCAATGTCCTATTGTAAGTGACTCTGCATATAATGCACAGTTCACAGCCTACTTCTGTAATGTGCTTTGTGATGGTGGTCCACTATGAAAGGCGCTATATAAAAATAAAGATATTATTATTATTATTATTACATCCTGGCTTGGTAACCCATTCTATACTCTAACAAAATAGAGCATGAAATGGTGACTAGGGTCACTTCTTTGCTTTCTTTTAGGATATTAAAGATTGAAATCAGACCTCGTGAGAGTTGTATTCTCCCTGTTTTGTACTGACAGTTTGTAGTTTTCAAATAGATATTTTGGGCCTGGTTGAGGTCCCTGTAAAAAGACTGAAACCACTTGAGTAAATAGACTGATATCTACAAAGACAGGCAGTAGTTCTATGAAGCTACTGTATATCGTCTTGTCCCCTGAGCATTGCTGTTAACAGCTGGCAGTGTGAGTGTACAGGTACAGGTAACTGCAGCAACTGAACATACAAACTTCAAAAGTAATGCCCCGTGTCCCATGACAGGTAACAAAACATGGTAGCACATTTCATTTTATGTGAAAAACAACACTTTTCATTTACACAAAGGATTACGGTTAATGCATAACGAGGAAATCAACAATCGTTTCAACGGAGCAAGTGTAACCTTACATGTAGTGATGAGTGGATCAATGCAGTGGGCAAAAGAGGGTGGGGCAACGGACAAGTGTCAGTCAGGACAGGAACTGACCACCCCTGAGAAGTAACCGGAACTACTTCAAAGTCATAAATTACTGTACTATCGGTAGTTAAAATCTTGTTCAGAAAACTTGTAATTGTAACAGATTACTTTTTAAAGTAACTCCCCCTACACTGTTAGTAACCACCTCCATCACTGCGAGTTGGAGAGACATTGCACACAATCAGAACTGGGGCTGATGGGTTCACAGTTCTAACCGGTTTAATCATGATTTGCTGATTTGAATAATTTGTTTTTTATTTTCTGTCCCAGCGGTCAATGGAAAATGTACATTTGTTACTTCTTTGGGCATACAACATATTTGATATATCCCTGATTTCTAATTCAGTCTGTACATAACCGGTATACAAACTAAAATGGTATGATTCTCTGAACTTAAATTCAAAACACATTAACACACACGTATCATCATAGCATTTACTCCAGTCTTTAATTAACTCCTGTTTTTTGAAAGAGGTAAAACACTTGTTAATTTTACAAAACTAAAACCAAACAACTAAGTCGTATATTTCAAATTCTCTTGAACCTCTCAAGGTGTTTGGTATCTCATTTTGTAACATTAAGAGGATTTTTTCTCCTTTCAAAAAAATAGGAGTTAATGTAGGAACGGAGAAAATAAGGCCCTAGAAGCAGAGAATGAACTAAGAGATAAAATCACTCTAGTGAGTCTCGTGCTTTGAAGTTTCCAGTTTAAGAAAACACCATCGGCAACAGTTAGTCTGATTCATGAAGCCCGTATGCCAGATAGACAGATTGTTTCAATTTGATCAGATTGCATTGCCAGCATGTATTTATTATTTTGTGTTGTCTTTTGTTTGACGTTGTAGTCCAGTTACCCTTATGTGTCATTCAAATCGGGATGAAATCTGATTTCATCTAAAAATAACAATGCAGTGCTTATGCAAGATCAGAACAACAGTACAGAGCCGGAAATGATAAGAAGTGGGCTATGTCATTGTTTATAAAAAATGACTTTAGCAGGATAACCCCCCTGAGAGGACCGTTTCACAAGTGGGTTCTGGGTGCCAGCTGGGCTCAGCACACCTAGGCAACCGCTGCTCTAGATATCTGTAACAGCTTGGCTTATTGCAATAAGAACCACTCCCAATACTGGAGTCACCGCAATAAGAACCACTCCCAATACTGGAGTCACTGCAATAAGAACCACTCCCAATACTGGAGTCACTGCAATAAGAACCACTCCCAATACTGGAGTCACTGCAATAAGAACCACTCTCAATACTGGAGTCACTGCAATAAGAACCACTCACAATACAATACTGGAGTCACCGCAATAAGAACCACTCACAATACTGGAGTCACTGCAATAAGAACCACTCACAATACTGGAGTCACTGCAATAAAAAACAGTCACAATACTGGAGTCACTGCAATAAGAACCACTCATAATACTGGAGTCATTGCAATACAAACCACTCACAATACAATACTGGAGTCACCGCAATAAGAACCACTCACAATACTGGAGTCACTGCAATAAGAACCACTCACAATACTGGAGTCACTGCAATAAGAACCACTCACAATACTGGAGTCACTGCAATAAGAACCACTCACAATAATGGCAAACATCATAAGAAATGCAAGGGTACAGTTATTAAAAATGTAAGGAAATGTAATTTGAAGCTACTTACTCTTTAAATAACTCCTGTTATCTCAAATAGATTATGGATGAGATATAAGGAATGCTTGAAACATTATTAATGAACAATGAGATGCTTGCAAAGCCCTGTGAGTTTTCAGTTTCACACAGCACTCAAAGATTAAACAGCTGAACCTGTAAAGTAAAGAAATCTGATGCCAGGATTCTGACAAACTGCCACCAGGGAAATGAAATGAAAGCTGTGGTAGGAAGTGCACTCTGAATACACTGGAGAGGCACGGAACATGAACTGCTTGGCAGGCACCCTTTCAAATAAAGCATTCAAATGTGTTTCTCACCTAATGGGTTCAGGCTTCAGGTGGTCATTTAAAGCATCAACAAGAAGCCGCTCTGTGAAGGGAGGTTTGCCACTCTTTCTCTGGATGTCCACATGGGCAGAGTTACAGAGCGCATGCACACCGCTGTCCGTCCGGCTGGATACAGACACACTGACCTCATTGGCTGGCCTCAGCTTCAGCACAGCTTCCTGTCATTGGAGGAAAACCAGGAAATACACTCAGGGTGTGTGGAGAAAACACAATGCATTCAGGTAAGATTCACTCAGTACTGTATCCACATCACCGCACAAAAGACATTGCACACAAGGGGAACCAGGCTAGAGTACAAAAAACAAAACAAAAAAAAGTAATCTGGTACACTTACAAGTTACTTCAACAAAAACATAACTAGCTTTTTTTTTGGTTTTGGCCAGGCTGCAGCTCGAAGTCTTCTGTGACGATCCAGCTATTGAAGCACTTTCTGATTTCCAGTCTTCCTTATTTTTAAAACACGGTGCATGTAATGCATTACTCCCCTCACTGGGATTGGGCTAGGAGGACAGGTTAAAAGCCTAGAAAAGGATCGGTAAGAAGGGGTTACATTGAAGTGTATCAAATCCTAAATGACACATTCAGTTTAAGATGGGAGGGCACAAATGGAAGCTGAGTATATGTAAGTTCAGGAGATAAGAAGCACTTTTCTACACACTGATAAATGCATGGACTAGCCTTCCAGGTGAAGCAGTAACATCTAAAACACGAACAATAACAATTCGATCATGTCCCATTAAGTTAGATCCTATAGCGTGCTGATGGGGTGAGCCTTGAGGGGCCGAACAGGCTTTTCTAGTTTCCAAACCTTTCTTATGTTGTTAATGTTCGTACTGTCAATCTATTAAAGGTGCAGTGTCCTGCAATCATGCTTCATTTTACAAGACAATATGATTCCTGGCTGAATATCTGTACTACATTCTTCCAATAGGTTAGCCTTCATAAGCTTGCTTACCGGTTAGTTTACATCAGTGCTGCCCAAACACGGTCCTGGAGAGCCCATATCCAGTAAGTTTTGTAGGTCACCCTAAATTGCTAACTTCTAAAGACTGGGAACACATGGAAGTTATTGATCAATTAAGCAAATAACTTCTTCAATTAAGGGAACTGGTCATTGGGCCAGTTTACATGCTGGGAAAATGTCATGACTTGTTTACTGTCATGACTTGTTTAAGGTGGTACGGTCTGGATTACAATTTTAGTTAGTTTTGGTTTATGTTTGAATACAAATGTAAAAAATTATACAAAAATCAAATACAACATGAAGTTTCAAAGCAGGAATTGTTAAATTAAACAAACCAAAATTATCTAAAATTATAATTCAGCTGTACCACCTTAAATAAGTCATGACAGTAGACAGATAAGTCATGACATTTTCCCAGCATGTAATCCAGGCCATTGAGGGCTGAAAAGGGTAATTCATTTTTTGTACCAAATGATCTCTAAATGACTTCATTTAATAAATCACCTGCTTAATTGATCACATTGAAATTGTTCCAGGTGTTAAGAAATTGATGATTAAAGGTTACCTATAAAACCTGCTGGGTAGGGGCTCTCTAGGACCGGGTTTGGGCAGCACTGGTTTACATTATCTAAAGTAGTTCACCTGCAGGCTGTCAAGCTTCCTCCCTCCTTGACGCTCGCTGGTCACTCTGTCACTGAAATAAACAGCCAGCCTCCTGTTACTACCTGTAGTAGCAGGGGGGTGAATGCTGTACAGAAACTTTCATTTGGCTTAGGGAAGCAAAATATAAATGTAAATGATTAATGACAATATTCCTCCATCCAGGAGAGCAACCACCAAGAAAAGGTGTTAAAACCAAGCCTCGCCAAGGACAACTGGAAGCTGCTAAAGACTGGAAAATGCTGGCAGATGTTGGTCAATGGCTTATTTTTCCACCTGAGATTGCCACCAGTAACCTTCGACCAGACATTGTCTTGTGGTCTGGATCAGCACGCCTGTTCATCTGGTAGAGTTAACAGTGCCATGGGAGGGTACTGTGGATGAGGCGTATGAGAGGAAGAAACTTCGGTATGCTCAACTAGCTGCTGAAGCAGAACAGTGAGGATGGAGAGTCCGGGTTTACCCAGTGGAGGTGGGTTGTCAAGGATTTGTGGCACACTCTACAACCCGGTTTCTCAGAGATGTCAGGTTCAGTGGTCAAGAGTTGCATCGCACAGTGAAGAACTTATCTGAAGCAGCAGAGAGAAGCAGCAACTGGCTGTGGTTGAGATGGAAAGATTCTGGCTGGGGATCTCAAGCATAATAGAAAGAAAGCAACGCTAATGTACGGGTAAGTAAGCTGGACTGAGTTGAGTGGGGGATGAAGGGGGGTGATGCTGGGACGCCAGAATCACTGTCGAGCCCTCTTGAGGTGTCATGGGCTAGTCGACGAAACACAGAGGATAGAAGGTGCCCACTTGAAGACCACAGAGATGTACCCTACTTAGCTCAATCTAGACAGTTATCATGCTGGGGAGACCGCACTGTGGTTGATCCCCGGTGCCAGCATCACAGCCGTTGTGTGTGCTGATGTGCTGGGGAGGCAAAATAAGCTGATCCATGGAGCCAGTATTACACTTCAGCCATCAACACCAGGCAGAAGGATATCTACATCATCAGATGGAAAGAAACGCAAATGGATGGAGATGCAGATGGATCATATTAGTTTACTGTATCTCTCCGTCTTAGTTGGTGCTTATCTTGGCGAGAGCCGAGTTCAAATCAGCATGAAGTTTTAACATCTACTCTCATGTAATGGAAATCATCGATTCAGTCATTTATATTTCATGCAATGAGAGTTAGGCAGCATGCATTGCTCAAGTTCTTCCAAAGCATGCTCTTTTGGATTGAGATCCGGGGATCGTGCCTGAAGTCTTGCTCCACAGCGATTCATCTGGCCTCCCAGTGTAATCAAGGAGCCCAGGGTATCCCTCAGAAAAGGTTACCATGATAAATGCATAGCAAAGTGTAATAAGCATATTGAAAGCATAGGTAAGCACTGGTTTTATTTTTTAACAGTTGTCTAGTTTTTGCAGTTTCCCCCAAGAAAAAGATTCAAAAGGGGCAATGGAAGGCAGGCTATCACAAAGTCCTTTCCTTTTAAATACAAGCTGCTAAATAGAACAAACAGGTTCAGTGGTTCAGGGTCCCTTACTTTACATGAGATATTTCTGATAAGCCCCTCAATCCCATGAATGAAGAGATTGAAGCCCACCCCTGAACAGCGTGATTCGATCTTGGATTCCATTCTTGGCAAATAATCAGCTGCAGATGTGCTCAGAGCTGACATGTATCTTACACATGTCTGCAGACACTTCAAAGCTGCCTGATGTTTACATCTATTTTATTTTTTACATTTTGGATTCATTTAACATCAACAGAAAGCTATAAATCCTTTATTTAAAGTAATCCATTACAATATTTGCTTTTTGCTTTCCTATTTGATTCAGTTGGCACACGATATGTATTGGTGCCATATATTTAACTGTACAGCACATAGGTGGACTGCTAGCTTCATAACCACTGTTTGCATGTTTGGGTTTGGTTGTGTTTATGGCAAAAGGTTTTGGTAGCACCATTCATACTGGCATGAAGTAAATCTAGGCAGAAGATACTCCATGAACATGTATGTGGTACTGTAGATAATAAACACAGTGCTCACTGCACGTTCCTGGAGTATCGTGTTTATATAACAAGCTCCCTCACTGTGGAACTCACTTCGAAATTCTATCCGCAATTATAAAATAACTGTAAATTCCACATTTATATCACATAACATTCCCATTTTATCATCATCTGTAATCTAGAAACGAGCAATTCATTTGTAATTCTGATCACTTGTTCAACAGTACTGCTAGCTACGGGCATGGCGCTTATTATGCATTTTACATGGCAGGGATGTCTATTCGATTGCATGTGGCATCAACCTGGTGTGGGCTTGTTCTCCTGCTCTACCCTCTGGTTACTCTGGAATGCTGAAATTTCTATAAGTATAGTTGCAGATTAAGTCCATTCAACAATGCAGTACATGTACCCTAATGGTGAAAGCTACTTTCATAACAATAATGTACCCATCCACTGTGCCGAACTGTGAGCGACAGGATTGAGGAGCAGGACAGAGACTTCAGGCTTCTTCCATGGCCACCACAATCCAATTGAGCATGTGTGGGATGAACTTGAACAATGCATTTGTCATCCCAATCCCCTGCACCAATTGCATGTAATATTAAAGACTGAATGGATTAACATCCCTTGAGACACCTTTCAGCACCTTGTGGAGTCTATGACACGTTGTGACTGTGCTGCGATCAGGTAAAATGATGCTGCAGGTTTCATAACCAAGCAGACAGGTTGGCAAGATAACGGATTAGCATTATTATGAAACGAATACATCAATTACATGGGTGAAATAACTGGTTTTGATTTGTGTCCCCCTAACACTCAATAAGATGTATAAGCTAGCAGTGTTCACTTTATATAACAATGTGATGAGACCTGACTGCAAACCCTGGCCCACGTTTTCTCTTCTTTTCCCCCTGAGGTAAAGCTCTTGATGTAACTATTACTCATGCGCTGCAGTTAAAACAAGCCATGGGAGGAACGAAGAACAGCGGAATATTCCAGATATCAAACATGACACCGGGGTGACACGATGGATACCTGCTCAGGAATGCAAAGAGCAAAAACATAAAACTTGATGTCACTAGAAATTCCTCAAATTCTGAGAAAGTAAGTTAATCCCAAAACTTCTACTGAATGGCTTTCTCCTTACACACCTATGTGTGTCTGTGTCTCTATGTGTGTGTCTGTGTCTGTCTGTGTCTATGTGTGTGCGTGTGTTTGTCTGTGTCTCTATGTGTGTGTGTGTGTCTGTGTGTGTGTGTGTGTGTGTGTGTGTAGCGGGGGTAAAGTTTCAGGGATTTGTACATGCATGTCATGCTGAAATCAGTTTCCATGCCAAATATTTCAGTGATCCATCCTAAAGAACAGCATTTCCACAGCTGCTCATATTTGACATATGTTTTGGACAGGACCCAGTTGTCTCATAAATGGCTTCTTCATTTCCAGTGTTTTTTGAGAACCTGTAATACTTTACCCAACTTTCAGAGTAATGTGTTTATTTTGAGCCAGGTTCCTCGTTGAAATATCATTAATACCTGTTGATTCTGCAACAGATCAGCGGTAAATTGCTACTTCATCAGATAATAATCCATGTATTTGTTGCTTCTGACCAGCTCAAACACAAACTTGAGACATCGAAGCAGACAGTCATGTCTAACATCCGCCTTGTCAGACTCCCAGCCAATCACAAAGAGGGAAGCCAACAGATTCTAAATGAAAAAGGTGAGGACCATGATGTATATCACACAGACACATTGTTGATGCTGAATCGCTGGGATCCTTTACAAGCTGAGATCAACCAGCTACTAGGAACTGGATGAGCACAGACGGGCTGAACAGTCTCCTCTCGTTCTAAATGTTCTTATATACAGGATAATATTGAATAAGAAATGCTAATAAATAGTTTAATGAAAATCAGATGAGCAGTACTGTATTTAAGACGTAGATGTCATTTGGTGAGAAATGAGGTATTGGTATGATGATAAAGTATATTACAATGACTACAATGTGGAACAACTTCTTGTGTTCTCTAGACAATGTAAAAATGTTAGTGTTACACACAGGCAGACAGATGTGCAGATCTACCCATATATCCCCTCAATCTGACACTTTCAATAATGAATGCTTGTGACGGGGTACACCCCGCCCCATGTCTATTATATTATGTGTTATATTATTATTTAAAAAGTATTGTTTCATTTTGTAAAAACATGCCGTTTTGTTATTATTGTTTGACAGCCTGGATGGGGTTAAAATGCCCCATCCAGATAAAACCGTGCGAACGCGTGGTCAACAGCGAGTGCTTATTGACAAACTGGCTGTTGACCACGCGTATGATAAAACCCATGCTGAATGTGGTTGAGGGGTAAATTAGGTAACTGATAGCCAGTTGACCCCTCGGCCACAATATAAAAGACCTGCAGCTTTGGTTCTACAGGGTTGAGTGTTCAGAGGTGGAACGAGAAAGCGAGACAGTAAGAACTAGAAACAAACAGAAGCAATTGCTACTCGTGCTGGCTTTAAACCAACACGGTACTTGTTTGATTTAGGTTTCGCTTTATTTGGTGTTTTGTCTGTTTGTTTTGGCCCACGTGCCGTTTTGTTTAGTTTAAACTTTGTGTTTATAATTAAAACGCGCAAGCATCCCCCTATATCCTCAATATCTTTCAATACCGTGTGCCAAATAATGTTAATACCAAGTTTCATGACAAAAGGATAAGAGGTTTTCCAGATATAATGAAAGTGTAAAGTGTGACAGAGGTCTGTGCAACTGCCTCCACTGTATTTCCATCTCCAGGAAAGAGTTAACTTACTTTCCCATTGTTCAAAGGAGTTACATTGCACTGTCGGTTGCATTGCCAAAATGGCCTGACAGAAACGCTCTTTACTGTTTCCTGTCCTTCTGTAACTTCAACAAACAAGCAGTTTGAAAGCTACAGGGTGCAAAGATGAGCCGGTTCCAAACACACTTCAGACACTAATGCGAATGCTGCCACGCGGCCCTCATAACAGCAGCCAGATTGAGGCTTGCCTTTGGCTGAACCACATGAAAGAAGGGCATTTCTGCAGAGCAATCAAATGTACATCTGCATCCGATCAAGCAGCACTGCCATGGCATGACAACATAACGAATGGGTTTTTCGTTCTGTTGGAAGTTTATAATAATGCTAGGCATGTCTAAAGCTGACAGATATTTTAATTGCAGCCCTTTGTTATTCTGAAGAGATGTCTGAGGTTTGAGTGCAGTGCTAAAAGGATTTTGAAGTTGCACAGCACAATCATTTAATTCCTCATCTCAGATGAAATATTTCTAAAATGAATATTTAACAAGTCTTGTGGCTCAGAGGGCTAATTCACTTGCTTCTTATACCTTTTGTGTCTGGAGGTGGATCAGGTCACAGGTAAACTGTGTCTGAACAGCCTCAAGTGGATATTATTCCACATTTAATAAATCATTTATGTCACAACAGTTTGGGACTGACAAACTGCTGGGTTAGGACAGAATACCAAACAGTAGGCTTAATTCTTAAAACTTTTAATTACAAGTATTTGGATGCACAGGATTAAAACACAGTGGGAATCTCTTTGGAAACAGTCGTACTCGCTTTCTATTCAGCAAAGTTAGTATAAATAATAAAAAATAGTCTACACTATAAATGTTTATCACGTCACCATTTACTTCCCATCTCAGTATAATTATGTGTACCATTTAAAATGTTTACAACATCAAAAACATTACCCTCAAGATAAAACTATAACTTACAATGATTAACTTTTTTTATTAAAGGGATTCGGTATAACTTTCTGTCGCTTTGCACTTTCTCTTGTGTTTTCTTCCTTTGTTTTTCTATTGCAAGTCAGAAATGTATCCGTCTCATCAAACACTGAAAACAAATTCAACCAGCCGCTATTGCTGTTACTAAAATGCAGCTGTGCCTAATAAATAAAGCAAAACATTTCAAAGTATGAGTATTGCGATTATTATTTATGTTTACCGGAGCATTTATACTGTACTTGTAAAGAATGCAGAAAGATTGTGCTTCCCTGATGAGGAGGCTTGGTGGTCCAGTGGTTAAGAACGGGCTTGCTGTTACCAGGAGGTTCACCCCCAAGTCTCTAAGTCGCTTTGGATAAAAGCGTCTGCTAAATAATAATAATAATATTCATAATAATTAGTATTCAATTTTACAACAAGTTGGAAACACCATAGTTCATGAGCAGCACAGAGCGCTCTCCACAGGCACAATCACCAGACGCCTGCTTCACCCACTCTAATAATATATATCAGAGTGGAAATCCACTCAATCGAAAACACGAATGTGTACATGTGGAAAGTACAGACATGGGGTACAAAACCCAGGACATCCCAACAGAAGGGGGGCTGTTAAAAGTGTAAACTCTTTAGAAATCCTATATTCATCCAATAGGTAACATTGATAATATCACTACTACAGTATTGACACCTCGCCTACCGTATTACCATCCAGTCCGGGGCACACTGTTCCTGTTACACAGCGCCCTCACAGGTCGGGAGAGAGATTGTTTACTCAGATTCATTCACTCTCTGGCAGTGCTTTGGATAGTTGTCGTGTTGGAATGTCCAGTTGCGCTTTAAACCAAGTTTTGTAGCGGAGGGTTTCAGATGAGTGGCCAATATCTTTTGGTATGCTATGAAATCCATTTTACCATGTATTGGAACTAAATTTCCAGTGCCATCAGAGGAAAAATCGTCCCAAAAACAGATATTACCACCTCCATGCTTGACTGCAGGTATGGTGTTCTTTTCTTTGTACGCCTCACCAGACTTTCTCCAAACGTAACGACTATCAGTGACCAAATAGCTCGATTTTTGTTTCTTCACTCCACAAAACCTGTGACCAGAACTCATATCCATCATTCAGGTGCCGTTTTGCAAACTTTAAGCAATTTGTCCTTGTGACATTTTCCTAAGAGTGGCTTTTTATTGGCCTGTGACAATTTGCCTTTACCATGCAATACTCGACCTATGGTTGAAATGGAAACCCCAGTCCCACTTGCAGCCAATTCACTTTGAATACCTTTGGCAGTCAATCTTGGATTGTTATTAACCTTCCTTACAATTCTTCTACTTGTTCTTGGTGAAAGAACCATCTTTCTTCCAGACCGAGGGAGCGCTGTGACAGTACCATGAGTCTTGTACTTCTCGATAATAGAAACAATAGTTGAAATTCGGATACTCAAATGCTTGGAAATCTTCTTGTATCCTTCTCCAGCTTTATGACAATAAATAATTTTCTGCCCGTTTTCCGATAGCTCTTTACTTTATCCTATATTGACTTATTGGTAATGACAGCAATCATCCTATGCCTAACCCTTTTACACTCTCTAAGAATGTTCACCTACAATCCAGCATTTTCTAGACTTTTCTAGAATTCGGTTATGCATTATCATATTGAAATTTCTAGCACCTTGTAGACAATACTATCATAGAATCACAGGGTATGAATACTTTTGAATTCGCATTTTTGCAAAAAGTTGCTGAAATAAGCAATTGCAGACATCTATTTCTTGTAACTATTTTTCCTCATCCACAAAAGCAAAACTTTTGCTACAAAAGATTTTTTCTAAAATTCTTGTTTTCGAGAGCCGAAACCATGCAGAAACCCTTCCGTGGGGATTGCTTAGTGTGCTGATCAGAGCCGAAACCGTGCACAAACCCTTCCAGTCATGCAGCAGTGTGGAGTAGTGGTTAGGGCTTTGGACTCTTGACCTGAGGGTTGTGGGTTCAATCCCAGGTGGGGGACACTGCTGCTGTACCCTTCAGCAAGGTAGTTTACCTAGATTGCTCCAGTAAAAACCCAACTGTATAAATGGGTAATTGTATGTAAAAAATAATGTGATATCTTGTAACAATTGTAAGTCGCCCTGGATAAGGGTGTCTGCTAAGAAATAAATAATAATAATAATAATAATAATAATAATAATAGTAATGATTAAAATGGATTGTGTTTGAAGGTTTTCTCCAAAGAGATGCTGATCAAGCCATCTCACTATTTTGGGGGTAAAATAAAGAACAGTTGTGCCACACAGTTATTGTGCATTAGTAGTAAATTGATATAAGTTGTGGTATCACTCTACCTGTGCATAATATATTTAAAGAAGAGATACTGATCTATTGAGGGATCCCAAGTCATTGTGTTTCCAGGCTGGTGACACCAGGTTTGTATTTCTCATTGTTTGCTTGGGGTTATTATTACCATAATAGTCATACACCCCCTGTGCTATTTTACAACCTCACATTAAAGCAGAATATGGTGGTGAGACACAATAAACTGACAGCAGAGTACGACTATGTATAGGCCTGTCAACAACATAAACATGCCAGCAATTCTTATTAAAACTAATAAGAAGCTGGAAGCAGTCTTGTTATTAACTCACCTCCAGGTAAACATGTGTTCACCTGAGAAGCTGGAAGCAGTCTTGTTATTAACTCACCTCCAGGTAATTCTGAACTCCGAGGATGTTTTGGTGTGTCGGCGTCTTCATTACACCACTGTAAACAAAAAACAACCACTTAGTAAAGTCCTTTGTTACATGAACCAGTCATTTCCACCTGCCAGGTGTCATGGAAACATTGGCCATGCAATAACATCACCAAGATAGGAATGCTTCTCACACGATGCATTCGCTCCTGCTCCTAGGATATTAAAGACTGCTTTTTATATCAATAAAATAGTTTGATTGGCTTATTAAACCAGTTTAGTACCAAATATCAAACTGCATTTTAGTCATAAAATTTGATAAAACGCTCTTATCAATGACTTAATAAAATGTAGGAAAACACTGTTTAAATTACTCTGGAATTAAAGCTTTGTGCATAGAGAACAGTGCATTGTACAGCAGTGTGAACACAGTGGTGCACTGGGGACTATTCGATATATGAGACTGCGAACCCTATTCACACCGTATTCAAACCCGTTGGTTTTCACGATTGCATTTTGGAGGGGGATCGCGTTGCACATGATTCTGAAGAAATATTTGAAAGTGAGTCTGAACAAACCAGGTTCGAAGATGTCTTGTGTTCCCAGAGACAGATAATTAGTTAAGCACGAGTGCAAACAAAAAGGCAATTGCCCATGATTGAGTCCGGAGTCTCGCGACCCTGTGTCGCTTTTTTTAAGCTTAATTAGAAATACTGTACGTGCGAACCAGGTTTAAGTGTACGTCCAACTCCAGGAAAAAAAAAAATGCAAACTTGAATTAGCAAAAGAATAGTTAATAAGACCCCGCTATTTGAATACAGCTCAAAAGCAACTTTTCACCTACCTATATTTAGTACCAAAATACTGGAAAAATATTAGATACCGAACTTTCGACGAAGTCATTTTTTTCCCAATAAAGAATCCGGATACAGTGTGCTGCAACGCACACTATATCGGCACAGGGACTGTACTTAACTGAAATATTTGCACATGGTTCGGTTAAAAAAAAAAGTGCCTCTGAACACTTGTGCTGTAAATGATTGTAAACTCCGCATTTAAAACTGCTTACGGTACTGTATATGTTGAACATAATTAATCAGAATTCAGTATTATGGTAAATTTACCAACATAACCCTCACGCTTTTCAACTCCTCAGAAGCAAAGCGACTCTGTAAAGAAAGCCCTCTTAGGTATTTTATAAAATGCCTGGTGGGTAATTTGTTCTAAAGTGTTTAAAACATGTTGTAAATAATACTTGTAATTTGTGCGTAGTGCAATATGTATCGTTGAAATATATTTAAATTGTATTCATTTTAAATACTACGACTGTTTATATTTATTGACCAGGCTTATTGACAAGGTCCACAATCCTGCCGGCTTGCGAGATAGAGCAGTTTCGGGTCTCATGAAGTAGGTCTGAAAGAGGCCGATGCTGTTTGCGTAAATGGCAGAGAAGGGGGTATGTTCTTTAAAACGAATTCCTGGGGACGATCTCAAAAATATTGTTCACGCTTACCGCCGTAACTGCAGGGCAAACAGCGTGAATTAATCAGCGTTATTGTCAAAGGGGGTACTAACTAATAATCAGTAGCTGGTGTGTGCCTTCTAAATATGCACCATTGTGTTTGAAATAAGCCTATACTGTAGGAAATGGCAGAATACATAAACCAATTCGGTTAGTAGGGTAGTTAACTCGAACTAATTCTAAATTACTGTATGTAGCCTATTTCTATTATTGTTAACCATGTATCTTTATAGATGGAGGGAATATTGAAACATGAGCTCTCTTGTAAATCCCTTACAAATGAGTTTTGCCTTTCAGTTTTTGCATGTCTCGCGGGATGAGCAGCAGTAAGGGCCTGTGCAGGCATGTCTCACAGGATGAGCAGTAAGAGCCTGTGCAGGCATGTCTCACAGGATGAGCAGTAAGAGCCTGTGCAGGCATGTCTCACAGGATGAGCAGTAAGAGCCTGTGCAGGCGTGTCTCACAGAATGAGCAGTAAGAGCCTGTGCAGGCATGTCTCACAGGATGAGCAGTAAGAGCCTGTGCAGGCATGTCTCACAGGATGAGCTGTAAGAGCCTGTGCAGGCATGTCTCACAGGATGAGCAGTAAGAGCCTGTGCAGGCATGTCTCACAGGATGAGCAGTAAGATCCTGTGCAGGCATGTCTCACAGGATGAGCAGTAAGAGCCTGTGCAGGCATGTCTCACAGGATGAGCAGTAAGAGCCTGTGCAGGCGTGTCTCACAGAATGAGCAGTAAGAGCCTGTGCAGGCATGTCTCACAGGATGAGCAGTAAGAGCCTGTGCAGGCATGTCTCACAGGATGAGCTGTAAGAGCCTGTGCAGGCATGTCTCACAGGATGAGCTGTAAGAGTCTGTGCAGGCATGTCTCACAGGATGAGCAGTAAGAGCCTGTGCAGGCATGTCTCACAGGATGAGCAGTAAGAGCCTGTGCAGGCATGTCTCACAGGATGAGCTGTAAGAGCCTGTGCAGGCATGTCTCACAGGATGAGCAGTAAGAGTCTGTGCAGGCATGTCTCACAGAATGAGCAGTAAGAGCCTATGCAGGCATGTCTCACAGGATGAGCAGTAAGAGTCTGTGCAGGCATGTCTCACAGGATGAGCAGTAAGAGCCTGTGCAGGCATGTCTCACAGGATGAGCAGTAAGAGCCTGTGCAGGCATGTCTCACAGGATGAGCAGTAAGAGTCTGTGCAGGCATGTCTCACAGGATGAGTAGTAAGATCCTGTGCAGGCATGTCTCACAGGATTATATATATATATATATATATATATATATATATATATATATATATATATATATATATATATATATATATATATACTGCCTTCTGGGATAGTGTATTGTACCATGTTAGACATATACAAATATCATTTGGTTCCAAAATCTCACATTTCCGGACAGAGCAGCACTGTTCCAATTCCAGCTGGTGTTTATATTTTTGTTTGTTTCATTTTGTATGCTGTGTAATAAATGTGATGGATAGCTTTGAATTGAATACGTTTTCTGCAAGGTGTTGAAATCTTATTATTTGTGCAGATGTTCCGCCACTCATCTTTCGTCAGGTTTTCGTTGATATAATTTCCTAATTCTGTTTTATTGGAGTGAATCTAAGAATAACTCGTTTGGGTAGCTAACTGGTTACCCAAGTCAGTAGTTGCCATTGTTATCGTTAAAATAACCCGTTATTGACCGGAACGAATGAAGATCAAAGTGATTCTCTGGCTTATTTCCATATCACAATCAAAGGTATATACGATACTTACATGACGTGCTACACAACCTAATTGCATTGTTATACGTTTTTTGTACAAGTTTATAAAATGCTGGTTTGGGAGATCCCATCTAATACGCCCATTGATAATCTGAACAGCCGTTTGAAGAAAACGTGGAAGCGCCTAAAAAGTACACTTTGCGACGATCCCTGATTCGCCCTCCTCCTGTAGATGCACCGAAAAGCGGGGAATGTGATTACTCTGAAACACACTGTCTGTGCTACTGCACTGGAATAACTACGCGCTGCAAAAGGCAGGGGATACCGGATTGTTCATATTTAATTACCTATCAGTCCCAGGCAATGAGCATTTTACATTAAAGGTTTATGAAGAAGGAATAAACTTGAACCATGACGATTGATTTTGAAGAATGCATTAAAGATTCTCCCAGATTCAGGTAAGATTTGAAAAGGGGTGTGTGTGAATGACTGCCGATGTGAGAGCCCTACATTGTTGCGAGTAGACTAGCATGGTTTTGCATGGCGTTCCCTGCGCTTGCTGCTCTTGTCAAAAAGAACAGCAGTACCGCACGTTTATGAAATCACATCGCTGTAGACGCAGCGGCCACAATAGCTTTATACACGATGTATTTTATTTGAAAAAGGGGGTTGCAAAAATTAACAAACATTTGGAAGCAAATGAACAGTGTATTCCCAGCCATGTACGGGTTGTATAGCTGTATAATTAAAACTGCTGTATAGCAGGGTTCATTATGCTTGGAAAAGAAAGGGTGCCATGTACAACTGGATTTTAATCTCAGGAATAACGGTTGGTTATTGAATGAAAGAAAATGGTTACGTGGGTCAGTGGTTTGCTACGCTCAAGATGCATCTGTGTTTGTGGAGTGCTTATTGACAGTTATTAAGGCAAATGGATCTCTCGTTTGCCGTTCATATACAGACGTGTTAAATGTTAGGCTACTGTACTGCTTTGTATAAATCAGTTCAAATGCAATAGAACTGAGATCGAGTGCAACGCGGGTCAAACACAGATAGTCTGGCTTGGTTTTGTCTTTAAGATCTGTCATGCAAATTCACAATTCCGATCTTTAATACTGCATACACTACCAGATGCATTGTAGACGTACATTACTGGGAGGAAAACACTGAAAAATAATGAGTTGAACATTGATTTAGTATACCATGATTCTTTATTTGTGTAGGTGGTGATACTGTATAGCAAACCTATGACATCACCGGACTGTTCACTGATCAGTTCCATATGCTGTCTGATGTTGTGTGGGTGAAAATGTGACCCTTTTTTAGAACCCCATGTGGGCTCTGCTGTCAGCTGTCAAAGCTAGCCTGAGGGGACAGACACAGGTACGAGATGAGGGTGCATTTAGCGGATGCATTTAGCTGTTGCAAATGTACGTGTTTGCAAGGAAGATAAAAACGTGTCCTCTTAAATGCGCATTTATATACAAATCAATCCAAATACAACAGTGTACTAAACAAAACAACTTAAGGCGTGTGTGGTTGTATCAGTTTGTACTTGATTCAAACTCGCTATAAAACGCTATTCATTTCTGGGCTGGCGTCCAAACCTGGAGATTCTTAATGGCTCTGTCTCTTTGACGCCAGTATCCCGGTTGGATTTGTATTGTAGAGACTGCACAGCGCGTCACGTGTAGTTCAATTTAAAGCAGGCTGTACAATGTAGGTCAATCACATAAAAACCAAAGGCTGTTGCTTCAGATCGGACACCTTTTTGAGCGTCATAGTAAAACAAGTGCCATTGGTTATGTAACAGTCTCATTTTCCAGTTTTGCAGATGGGAGCCCCTTTGGTATAGTGGTTTAGACATCCGCTTTGCAGGTTCTACAGCCCCTTACAGTACTGGAGATATATTTTGTAATGATTATGATGGATCCATCATTGTGATTTAAACAAAGCCACTATCAGAATGCGCTACCAGCATGAACATCAAAATGTATTTCCATGTCAAAAAGATACCTTTGTCTTTCTATTGGGATAAATATATAAATTATTTTTCAGAAACATGAAAAATCAATATTGTATTTTTTTTCCATGACACAGGTTACATTTCTTTTGAAAACGGTTCTTTTATTTTTTTAACTCAAACCAATAAGCTTAACTTCATCAGCATTGACATTTCTGAGAAAGCAAAGTACATGTAATCACTTACATCCTGTTCATTGTGAACTATATCCTCTCAGACCCCCATACAGTATACTACACTAAACAGAATGCATGGGGTCTGAAAAGGGTGATCTGTCTTACTTTTATTAAACGCAGACACAGATGTGAGTAAGTACGGTTGGAAACTGAACATGTAAAAATGAGACTGCACTCCCCAAGTTTAGGGAGGTAACAACCTGGCTGTTTTAAATGTGACAGTCTGCCTGATTAAGATTAAATATGACAGTCTGCCTGGTTAAGTTTGTCAGGCACCTCCACTCTGTTGCCTAACTGGAGAGTCTGCTGTGAGTTAATATGTAGAGTTGACCTCCCTGTGTCTTATGGTAGGAGAGTGTCTTCTCGTGAGAAACAAGAAGAGAAGACAGGGTCAGCTATACTGTAATATAAATCATATCAATTAAAGAAAAGAACACAGTAGATAGAATGTGGTTAACCACGTCTTTAAATAACATGTACGGGAATCTTCTGAAATCTGTACAAAGCTCATTTGCCGATGTGGCACCTCCTCAGAGTGACTCCATGGAATTGCAGGAGATTAATAAGCACACTCACTCTGATGCTGCAGCAGATCAATCCGGCAGCTCATAGCTGGAAGCACAGGATGACTCATAAGCCTTTAATGGCTTAAAACCTTTACAAAGCTTGCTTTCCAGCAGATCAACAAATAACGAAACAAGATGAATTTTACTTGGCATAGATGTGTTGTATTGTAAGCTGTATTGAGTATATGAACACTGTTTATAAAACAAACTGTGCAATGAGTATCCTATCAGCAGGTTGGTGTTGGACTCGATTCAGATCCTCTGTATCAGTAACTGCCAGATCAGCAGTTTAATCCCTGCCCAGCAAATCCATTTCACGTGCTAAACGTGTCTTCAAGGCCAGCAATAGTGAAATACATTGTGATGAGGCTGCACAACCCTAATTATGTTTAAAGCAGAACACATCTGTATAGTGGTCCACAAAACTGCAGGTGTTGGACATTTTAATTTCTGATCTATGTGCATCTGATTCTTATTTAGCAGTATTTGTATTTTGGTGATCTGTTGTATTTAAGATGAACTTCCTTAATAAATTATTTTCCAATAAAATTCACAGTTTTTTACCCTTATTTTGAATAAAGTGTGTTTACTACAGTGCAATTCTGTAAGTGGCCCAGATCGCCCCAAATCTCAGAAATTGGAGGTGACTCTTCAGTTCTGTACATCTCCCAAGCTTGTTTCAGAACTGTTTAAATTGTCAGGGAAAGAGACTGGCAGTGGATGGACACTGGTGTTTAGCTTGGAGATGTGGTGTGTGTTAGGGATGCTGGGCATTGTCCTGCTGGAACTACAAATCCAATGCTGCTGCTGCAGAGAGGGGATCTGCTGGACAGACTGTGTGTGTGTGTGAGAGAGGCTGGGCATTTTCCTGCTGGAACTACAAATCCCATGCTGCTGCTACAGAGAGGGGATCTGCTGGACAGACTGTGTGTGTGAGAGAGAAGGCTGGGCATTGTCCTGCTGGAACTACAAATCCCATGCTGCTGCTACAGAGAAGGGATCTGCTGGACAGACTGTGTGTGTGAGAGAGAGGCTGGGCATTTTCCTGCTGGAACTACAAATCCCATGCTGCTGCTACAGAGAGGGGATCTGCTGGACAGACTGTGTGTGTGAGCAAGAGAGAATGCTGGGCATTGTCCTGCTGGAACTACAAATCCCATGCTGCTGCTGCAGAGAGGGGATCTGCTGGACAGACTTTGGCGGCAGGGTGGCCTCAGCGTCTAAGGCATAAATGGTCTGGTAGAACAAGATGGTTAGCACCTAGTGAGGATCAAGTGTTGCAGATCCCAAAGGGAATCACAGTTTTGGAAAGCCTGACTGAATGTTCTCCCACCCAGTATTTATTTCCTACCAAACAATTTGCATCAGAAGATAAGTAAATGTAGGAACGAGAGAAGGCCTGTTGATGCTTGTCTGACCAGTTCCTAGTAGCTAATTTCATCTTTGTCAAGTCAGGTCTTAAAGTATCTCCATGACTCAGCATCAACAACAGGACTAACCCATTACAGCAGCAAATCAAAATATTGCTATTAGATTTCCTTTTGCTGAACAATGTTGTTCATATTTTAAAAAATGTTGCAACGAAACATGAGGCTTCGGAAACAACAATTAAATCTAAGCCAAGTAATGCAGCAGTAGGTGCCGTGCCAGCGAAACTCCCTGTTTCCACACCAGAATGTTCCTGTCTGTTTTCATACCATTCGGTTTGTGTTTTAAAGCTTGTTTGTTTTATTTTCAAGACCCATACGTTCCAATGCAGTCTTTGTGGTGGATCATGATCTCACTGTTGAACAGATGTGTTCTCTAACTATTCCTCTGAGCTCCATTAACGTGAGATGGGTATTTACTGTTCATCATACTGGTTAGAGCAGCTGGTAATGGAACAGACTCCTCATCCTTACTTCAGAGTGTTTGAACTGGAAAGTTGTTTCGACACTCATTCATGTAAACAAAATCTATATTAAAATGAAACACTGTGAACCAGGTGATTGATCAAGGTGTTACAGTAAATTCACTCGTAATCATTGATTTTATTCCATCCCTCTGTTAAGCAACAGACGCCTGATTAGAGGGCTTTACAAGCTGGGCAGGTAAGAGCTTTCTGTACAGACAAGGTCAACTGCTGAAGGAATGCCTGATTAATCAGAGTTCTAGTACCATTCAAAATAGGTTCACAGGGAGTTCTTTGTTAAACATATATATTGAGAATGGCTTGTCCATTTGTGATTGCTAAGGTTGGGTTATTGAAAGGATCAGAACATGTGGGCAAATCAAGACTGTCTGTATGTCTTGCTTTCATTTTTACACACGTCTTGAGAACAGCTTGTTCAAATGTGATGAAACTTCTTTAGCTCAGATTACTGGTAGTATCACAATATGGGGGTAAACTGCCTGTCTGTCTGTATGTCCCAAAATGTAACTGTGTGTAAGCTACATAATACAATGTGCATCTCTTCTGTCTGATCTTTTACTCATCTTTTTATGTGATGAGAGAGAGAATATGTTCTTTTCAGAAGTACAGTATCTTTTATCTGCTTCAAACTAAAAAAAAGCTTAACTTGATCTGATACTTTTTAATAAGCTGCAGTAAGCAGTCCTGATTCTTCAGGGTGAAGCCCTCATTTGCCTTTGGCTTCGTGTCTTGATTTGCATTTCATTTCCGTTGCTTTGCATCCCATCTGGTCTTGAAGGGAGTACCCGCTGGAGTCTTTGTCCAAGGAGAAGTTCTTCTTATTATTCCAGTGTTATTGTTGCCCATTGCCATGGACAGAGGCTTGGGCACTCATCCAAGACTGATTTCACGCACAGAGCCTTTCCCAGTTCTGGCAGTGCACTTGGTGAGGTAGCCATGTGTAGTTAGATGTTTATTTTTCAGGCTCTGTTTTATATAGTTTCCCAAGGAAAAGACATGACAAGTATGTTTTAAAAATCTTTTATTAACACAAACATCTTTATGCCTGTCTATAAACTGAAACTGTTAGGGCTGTATTCTGATCACAGCACAAATGCGAGTGCAAGCGCGAACGACACTTGCCCCCGATTCTGTGATGCATAAATGGAGTGAAGACATAAAAAAAAAAATACTGCACGGAAATGGTATTCTGAAGACCTGCCTTGTCCTGCCCCGTTATAGAGCGTCTGCCCCATCATTAACATTCACCAAAGTGATTCTGATGACAGTGCAATGGGGTCCCAAATAGACAACTGAGCTCTGTGTTAAGACCCGCTGAAACCAGGTTTATTTAGTGGTGCAATCAGGAACTTTAACAATTGAACACACAATAAAAAGCAAAGTAGTCCTAAGTAACGTATGTTTGGACTGACACAGAAAGAGGAAATCAAAGAAAGAAAAGTAAAAGAAAGGAATGACTGGGATGAGTGAGGGGGATTTTTTCTGGCGTACTCCATCGCTTAATTCCTGTAGTTCACATGTTGTCGTTCACATTTAGAGGATGCCACAATGATAAATAATTTGCTTTATTTATGTATTCATTTAAGATTGAGTAATTTAGTTTGGTATGTAGCTATTCACAAACCACCATTTCCATCATCCTTAAATTTACAGTTTGGAGGTACTGTAGAGCTACAAGTCCGGTATTATACAATTTTTTTTTTTTTAAATCGATTTAAATCGCCAACCGTGGTACAGACACATGTCACATGATCACACACAAGCTATTTAGAGCAGCTGGATCTGTGGCTGTGTGAAGGTCACAGGTCTGTCACATGCAGCTGGATCTGTGGTTGTGTGAAGGCACCGGTCTGTCACATGCAGTGTATATACAGCTGGATCTGTGGCTGTGTGAAGGTCACAGGTCTGTCACATGCAGTGTATATACAGCTGGATCTGTGGCTGTGTGAAGGTCACAGGTCTGTCACATGCAGTATATATACAGCTGGATCTGTGGCTGTGTGAAGGTCACAGGTCTGTCACATGCAGTGTATATACAGCTGGATCTGTGGCTGTGTGTAGGTCACAGGTCTGTCACATTCAGTGTATATACAGCTGGATCTGTGGCTGTATGAAGGTCACAGGTCTGTCACATGCAGTGTATATACAGCTGGATCTGTGGCTGTATGAAGGTCACAGGTCTGTCACATGCAGTGTATATACAGCTGGATCTGTGGCTGTATGTAGGTCACAGGTCTGTCACATGCAGTGTATATACAGCTGGATCTGTGGCTGTATGAAGGTCACAGGTCTGTCACATGCAGTGTATATACAGCTGGATCTATGGCTGTATATAGGTCACAGGTCTGTCACATGCAGTGTATATACAGCTGGATCTGTGGCTGTATGAAGGTCACAGGTCTGTCACATGCAGCTGGATCTGTGGTTGTGTGAAGGCACCGGTCTGTCACATGCAGTGTATATACAGCTGGATCTGTGGCTGTATGAAGGTCACAGGTCTGTCACATGCAGTGTATATACAGCTGGATCTGTGGCTGTGTGAAGGTCACAGGTCTGTCACATGCAGTGTATATACAGCTGGATCTGTGGTTGTGTGAAGGCACCGGTCTGTCACATGCAGTGTATATACAGCTGGATCTGTGGCTGTATGAAGGTCACAGGTCTGTCACATGCAGTGTATATACAGCTGGATCTGTGGCTGTATGTAGGTCACAGGTCTGTCACATGCAGTGTATATACAGCTGGATCTGTGGCTGTATGAAGGTCACAGGTCTGTCACATGCAGTGTATATACAGCTGGATCTATGGCTGTGTGAAGGTCACAGGTCTGTCACATGCAGTGTATATACAGCTGGATCTGTGGCTGTATGAAGGTCACAGGTCTGTCACATGCAGTGTATATACAGCTGGATCTGTGGCTGTATGAAGGTCACAGGTCTGTCACATTCAGTGTATATACAGCTGGATCTGTGGCTGTGTGAAGGTCACAGGTCTGTCACATGCAGTGTATATACAGCTGGATCTGTGGCTGTATGAAGGTCACAGGTCTGTCACATGCAGTGTATATACAGCTGGATCTGTGGCTGTATGTAGGTCACAGGTCTGTCACATGCAGTGTATATACAGCTGGATCTGTGGCTGTGTGAAGGTCACAGGTCTGTCACATGCAGCTGGATCTGTGGCTGTGTAGGCACCGGTCTGAAGGTGCCTACACAGGCTGAACACAGTGAATGGTAGGTGAGGCTGCTAGAGTACATGCTAATAAATAATATTCTCTAATTATCAGTGTAGACACAAATTAATGCATACTCATGTTTTACTTAAAAAAAAAAAAATTAAAAAAAAAATGACAGTTGACCGTGTGAATGGATGAATGGGCACCCGCTTAATGCCTAGCAGTCCTGTTTGTTGTCACTGTTTGAACCCTGTCGTGATGCTTTTTCTGGAAGGATGTGGGAATGAGATCACATGTTCACAGACCTTACATCCCAGGCTAAAGGTCTGAGCGCTTCCCCTTGGTATGCAGGAACCCAACGTTTGTTAAGGATTGCAAACCCCACCAGTTACAGCATTAATGATTCTATAACCAGTGGATACATGCATCGTTCTTGCCTTAAGAAGATTGAAGTTTAGCATTAGTGAGTGTTTTATAGTTGTGGATCAAATGCTTTTACAGCACTGTACTATCTGGATCCCACTACTGCAGTGTGTTTCTATGGAAGCTTGTGGTGCTTATAACTTCTGAACGCCTTGTTGGATTGATCTGAAAATATGACTTCATAATGGCAGGGGAATAAAACGCCCAAAGCTACAGATTTTTATAACGGTCTCCCAAAACACACCGGAAACCCACCCGCTTATGAGTCACATGACCATGTTAGGCAAACGCCTTACTAAAATATTCTTCCTTACATAATGTCAGTAAAGGACATTTAATTCAAGATAGCCCTGCTGAACTTCCTGCAACTGCTGGTGACTGGCAAGAACTGTAGCACACGTATTTACTGTCTTCTTACTTGATACCCAGCTGGTACATGAGACCCAGCACAGGTTTACAGCAACAAAGTCATTAAGGAGTGTAGGCAACAATCACTTCACTTTACTCAAGTATTCACTGTGGACATTTTACAGAAAAGGGATGTTAAAGTATTTTTTACCATACATATGCTGAATTATAACAGATTAAAAAATATAAGAACGTTTCAAATATACATCACAGGGCTCCGTGTATGATGTTGTGCTGTTGTACTTTAACTGCACATGGCAATATTGGACAACAACTTACTTACTTGTAAACTTTCAAATGTTCTGCTTTTTTCCCAATGGAAATCCATTTTAAGACAGATTAATGTGATTGATGTTCAGGGTGAGGTAATAACAAAGTGACGTTATCAGAAGCCTGTCCTATTGTATTCTGTCTGGGATTTTTCAATGTGGTGAAGCGGGTTTGATTGTATAACGTCAATGTGTTTCCAACACCACCAGTTATTTATTCTTTCTATAATATATAGCTGGTGACATGGATCTGCTGGGACATCCTGTCAGCGAGTGAAGGAAGTGTGTGTGCATGTGTGCAGCACTCTATCTGAAATACATCTCTTCCAAATCAAAGCCTCCCAGGCTTGCTTTTATAACCTTAATGACAACCATGTGTGTTTGTGAGTCAGCACACAGGAAACACTGTCTATTTACAGAAACTTTCTCTGGTGTTTATGTGTAAAATAGCAGGGATGGAGTTTTATTTTATAGGAATGTTTCTGGCAGTGGGACAATGTGAGTTTTGAGAGCAGAAACCTGTTTTGCTACTGAGATTTCTGCGAGCTGTCCATTAAATAGTGATCAACAGCAACAGAACATGCATGACTGAGGAACCTTGAATTAGCAGTTACACATTTCCAGTCCGTTTGGTGGCATCTAGTAACAGGGCTATAGCAGGGCTGTCATTTGAGGGATAATGGCATTGATGTGGTGTGTTACGAGCTAATAATGGAACTCCCGAGTCAATAAAGCCTATATCGGAGGTCAAGGGCATTATTTTAATGAGGGAGTTCCGTTACTACTAAGGAACATGCCTATCAGTATTATACTGCAACTTAGGGCTCGAGCGACCACGTGAAGCTTCTCAACAAGGCTTTCTTTTTGAGAGTAGGGCTCGAGCGACTGTGTGAAGCTTCTCAACAAGGCTTTCTTTTTGAGAGTAGGGCTCGTGCGACCGCGTGAAGCTTCTCCGCAAGGCTTTCTTTTGAGAGTAGGGCTCGGTGACCACGTGAAGCTTCTCCCAAGGCTTTCTTTTGTAATAATACAATGCTTTGAGGTGTTTCACAGAAGATGCTTTATAAATCTCTATTTTATTGTATATTGTTTAATTAATTTGTGTCGTCTTCTCAGCCATGCTTTATTTGCTGTTCTGTTTTGAGTAATAACAACTGAGCAGAATATCATGCGGAGCAGAATGCTGGAAGGCACTGGAATTTGGTTTCTGAGGTTTTACCTCCGAACGCTATCTCAGAAGTTGTAAGTAGTTTGCTTCCACCCTTGCACGTCATACAATAACAATTGATTGGATTTTGACTGTGAGATTAAGAAGCTGGTTTTCAAGTCAAATAATACCAATGAGTTGAGGGTGGAGTGCTGTGTTGGACAAGGCTGGACATGTCTGCGTTTGGGGTTGATTGCGTCAATCTAATAATATATTAAGCCACGTAAAGTGGTGTTATTTTACATGACATGGTATTTGGGTGTATGTGAAAACATGACCTGTGGTTCACACCAGTTCTATACAGGGTTGTTTTGATTGTAGCTTCCGCTGTGTAGTTTGTGTTAGTATTATTATTAGTCATCAGTGCATGTCTGTTCTTGAGAGGAGACCCTGATCCAGCACAGATCAGAGTCACTCCTCCCGTTCCTGCTCTGTCTGTATGTAATCAGCACACTGACAATGTGGAGTGGCTATTATTCCTTAGCACACATTCTTGTGTTTGTTAGATACTTGGCGGAGATTGTATGTGACAGTGCTATTTCTGAAACTGACAACACATGTCAAGAACAACTCTCCAGTTGCTACAGGTTTCTGATTTCCCATCCGAATCTATATAACTGCACCATAGTCTGAGATTATATCCATAATTTGATGTGTGTATGTAAAACACAAAGATATTATAGCAGAGTGAAAGTGCCATTTGTACCACAGCACAGCAGAAACCAACATTCTGTTTGATTGGCACTCAAAACGTTAAAGGCATCTGCAGGCATCACAGTGACAGCTCTACAAACGCACAAGCTCAGGACTCAAAATAGTCTTCTTGAATTTGTTGGTGCCTGTGTTTGTTTGCACAGAAGGCTAAACTACTGAAGAATGTAGCAGTCTTCGTTATCAGAAAGACCTTGTTTGTTTCCGTTCTCACAGGTTGTTGAGCTGTACACATGCGCCCCTTCACCCCTTATTTAAACCTACTGGCTGCTGCAGCACATCATTCTGCGTAACTGCAGTTCTGGCAGCAGTTGCTCTTTGACTCAAAGAAAAATAAAAGCTATAAAAAGAATTGAATCTGTTTGCTCACAAATGATGTTTTTGTTATACTGATAACATTTTACAGGGCACAAAATGAATGACAAGCATTTCGACTGTAAGTCTCTCAGGACCATAATTTCAAAGTGTTCTTTAATTCCTATTTTTTGAAAGGAGACAAAAATTGTGTTAATGTTAAAATGTGAGATACGAAACACCTTGATAGCACTTAAGGGGATTAAAACTATATAACTGAGTTGTTTAGTTCTAGATTTGTAAAATTAGCTCTTTTTTAAAAAAAAAGGGATTACAGTGGAATGTTGCATATCCGACCGCCACATAACTGCCTTGATCAATTAACCGCCTCGCTAACTAACTAAATAAATAAATAAATATTAAAAGTAGCTACAAGGGTAATGGCATTGGCAACAAATGCAGCTTCCGCGATAGAAACAGAAGGAAAGCATTATAGCAATCAGCCTTTTGGTGCGTTCCTCTTTAAGAGAGGTGGGCTGTGTGCGTGTGTCAGTCAGCTGCATGTAGCAATGACTTTTCAATACACCACTTGAGAAAGCTTTTTTTTGTGCAATGTGTTTATGTGATGGAGTGCACGCTTGCAGATATTGGCAGTGTGCTGTTGTAGCTTTTAAGTACATTTGAATTAAACAAAGCAAGCTTCATAAACACAATGCTTACCGGACATTTGTTTAAAATAGCCGAAGCAATATTCAAACCGAGCTGCTTATCGGCTGTTGGCAATATCAAGAAAGAGCGCAAAGTACTGTGACAGAGATATTAAGAAAGCAGAACCAGGGAGGCAGGGACTTCTAGAATTAAGAAAGAAGCCACCAGTTGCAAGTTACTGAACATTTACTGTTTGTTTTGTATTTAAAAAATAAAAAATAAAAGCTTTGTGAGGAGATGGCTTATAGCAAACCGCATAGCAACACTGTGTATTGTAGCCTAATTAATCTCGTTTACGTTTGCTTACTTTTAAAGCAAAAAATGTCTCCATGTTTAAAGCAGTTTGCGTGTTGTTTTTGTTCACTAACCTATTTATGGATGTGTAAATGCTTTTTCTATAGATGTTCGCAAATCCGACTTTTTCACATATCTGCCTATCCCCCAGTCCACAGGGGGTCGGATATGCGACGTTGTACTGTAATTAGAGTGCAGTAAAAGCATTGAAAATATGGCCCTCAATGTCTTCGAAATGTACCACTTTTGAAAGTTTTTTAGTTTCATGAAACACATTGAAATAAAACTATTTAGATCAGTGTTACTCCCAAGTTGCAAAAATGTGTCTACAAATTGCAACATTTTAGGAACGTCAATTAACCAATTACCATAAAAATCAGTGTATAAGTCACACCGGTGTATAACTCCCCCCACCCCCCTTTTTGAGACAACAATTTCAGGAAAAAGCCTATCGGTCGCACCGATGTATAAGTCGCTCCCAGTGCGAAGCTACAGAAAGAGAGGGTCTTGGGAATTGAATGTTCATTTGTGATGGGACTGACCTCCTTTACATGGACATTCATTCAGTCTTCCTCATCCCCATGCCTCACTGAAAAAGAAGTAAAGATTGAACCCTGCTTTAAATACTAGTAGGAGTTTACAAGACCAACATTTGCTGTTGCTTATTATTTATGTTGTAATAAACTCCTTTCAGTTCCTTCTTTGTGTGGTCTGCTTGTTAATTGACACTAAAACATCTAACAGTATGTACTGGTCTCTGTACTGCATCTCTGTAAAATAGGTGGGATTTAGATTTTGTTTTTTTTAAATGTAATAATCTTAATAAGGTGGTCAATAAAAACAGCAGCAGGATGACTATAGAGTTAAAGAGCGGCAGTTTTTAGATCCGCCACTGTTAGATCATTAAAATAGACCCCAGTTTCTCATGCCTAACCACACACGTTCACCACCAGTACTGA